>ML812684.1:0-24208 GCA_009831015.1 Picea engelmannii
GGTCATATCATATACATTTAGCCATATATATGCTCCTCTTGGGTCATAACATAGTGCCCTCCTTCAAAAAGCTTTGTCCTCAAAGATTTTCAATTAAAGGCTTCACATGTGATGAAACCAAGTAATATGAATTTCTTATCTTCCTTCTTTCTTCATGCAATTGTTGATGATCTATCCATCCAAAATCAATTCTTATCGGTCTTGATCCTTGGTGTCTAGTTGTTTAATAATTTTCTTTCCTTTGATTCCATATATTTTTGTTGAAGCTTCTCTAATTTGTAGTCGTTGTTGGTCTTTGATAATAGTTTATTGAAGAGTATTTTGGTGATCCCTTGTTCCATGAATATTGACAAGTATTCCATCTTCTTCCTTCATAATGTTGATATCATCTTTCTTTTCTTCCTTGAAATGTTTCTTGGTAATGAGGGTGTCGATACGGTTTCAGATTTGATGGTCTTCCTTCAATCTGCACATGCATTTCATCTATTTCTTTTCAGTGATAATTGAATCCTCGATCATCTTTGTTTGGTCTTTGATTACTCTAACCTTCAAGATAATACCATCATATTTGGCATGTACATCCTCTAGATGGAGTTCAACTTCTTCAAGTATCTTTTGTTGACCTTCTTGAATATTTTCTTCTTTCTCCTTTTGAAGCTGCAATGTGATCCCATCTAACAAATTATGATGTCCTTCAATTTTGCATTTCTGACTTTACCTCATCCGTATTTAATGATTCCTCAACCTTCTTGAAAATTTTCTCTTGCAGTCTTTTGGTAGATTCTTCATCCAAGATTCTTCTTTCTTATTTATTTTGAAAATACTCCTTTTCTTCTTTCAATCTCTTAACCTCATCCAATATTTTTTTACTATGGCTTCGTAATCTAGATATCTCTTCATCTTTCTTTCTCAAATATTCTTTTGATTCATCTTTTTCCCACTTTCCTTTGCTAGTCTTTTCTTGCTTTAGGTTCTTAACCTCCTTAATAAGTGATTCATCAAGGGATATTATTTTAGATATCTCCTCAAACTTATTGTTAATCTCTTCCTTTGCTTCTTTTAATTCATCTTGAATTCCATACATTTCCTCCATTTTTGTATCCCTAATCCATTTATTTGAGAAGAGTTTTTCAAATTCATCGCATGTGCAGTGCCATCTAGTATTTTGATCAACACTCATCCACCACTTCCAATCTTCATAAAAAAAAAATCTCTTTCTTTCCTAAGAGTCATATTATATTATTTTACCAACCTCAACCATTCCATAGGATTGATTTCAACTTTATCTTCATCTCCTGTAAATTTAGGTATTTCCATTGATTCTTAATTGAGATCTAATCCCATCCCTCAAATCACAACCTCAATATGTTAAGGAT
This sequence comes from Picea engelmannii, assembly GCA_009831015.1. NCBI lineage: Eukaryota > Viridiplantae > Streptophyta > Pinopsida > Pinales > Pinaceae > Picea > Picea engelmannii. The sequence continues at coordinate 1,377 of ML812684.1, forward strand.
AAATATCTCAAATATTTGTAATACATGTTCCAATATTCTTTTCTATGTGTAATCTTTCCAATGGATTTTGAATCATCTCAATCAGACATTCCAATCAAACGTTATGATAGTTTTAAGTGAACATACCTTTGAAACCCTGGTTTGGAGTCTGTCCCTCTTGCCTAACCTTACTTATGATGTATCTCTGCAATTTTGGCCCTTAATAATTTGAAATTGTGACCTGTAGTAATCTAAAATATCATCTCTTCAATGCCACATATATGACCAAAATTTGATGTGCCAAGTGGAAGTTATGGTAACTTCCCCACACCTTACTGATTTTTGGCATTTCTAGGAGAGAGAACGTTTACAGTGTTTCCTGTGCACTATAAATGATATAAAATTCTAAAATTGTACCCAAAATACTATGTCCTGTCCACTATTCAATGCAACTAGTCTCACTCAATTTGGATTCTCTATGAAGAAGTTATGGTTGTTTTACCCAAAACACCTGTTTGAGACTAGTCAATAGGACTAGTCAACTATCCTATCTTGCACAGGGTGTATCTACAAAATTAAGATGACCTAGAAGTGGAAATTTTCATCACAAATACCATGATAATTTATGTGAATATGCTTCGGATTTCAAGGTCTGAAATGTTACAGAAACAATTTAATAGAGAAAATTTTGTGATGACTAAATTCAGGATGATTCCAGAACCCTATCTTACACAAGCTATATCTTTGAAAGTATAAGGAATCAGGAGTTGAAATTTAAACCCACATACCTTTATCTATCTAATAAATATCCTCTAAGGGGTTCATTATAAAACGTCGTATAAAACAATTTATAGCGAAAAATATCAAGGTGTCTCATATGTAGCAGTGAAACCCCAAGACCTTCAGCTATAAAACCAAATGTTATGATCCAAATACTCAAAATATCATAAAATAAAAGAAGTACACACCATGTACAGAATGTCAACGTGGACCACAACTCCAATATGGATAAATTACACAATTACTCCTTAAATAATAAGGGATCCCCCTCCAAATAACCAAATACCTTTCATACTTCACAATTCACGTTTAAATAATGAATACATGATCTCTTATATATAACTATTCACACTTGCACATAAGGTGCCTTTATCACTAGGCCGACCCTATTACATATGTATTTACACATTACATGTACATTTAGGCCCCTATATGCCCCCCTTTTGGGTCATATCATATACATTTAGCCATATATATGCCCCTCTTGGGTCATAACAAAGCCTCTACTTGCGAGGGAAATCTTTATCTTTTGTTCCTGAAACCTTGTATGTGACCCCTTTGTGGCTCAGGGGGCTAAGGGGGAAAAAGAGTACCCATAACATTGGTTGGGCTAGTGAAGTATTTTGATTGGCAGGCGAAAGGAGAAAAAGGTTTCACAAGCTGCCTAGTTGAGGAGTGTCTTCAGATATTCACATCCATTGGTCATGGTATTTTATTGTTGGATATTATTTGTATAAAAACAATATAGTATAGTTGATAAAACTTAATTACTAGAAAATTTTGTCTGAAAATTAGAGTTTCATTTGAAGTTGAATGCTTTCCTAGTGAAGTAAACAAAGTATCGCCATCATCCTTATGCATCCTTCAGTTCAACGAAATTATACATGCATGAACTCAAGCCTTAGATACATAGAAGCAACCTATATATTGAAGGTCATGATCTATTTCCCTCTGAACAATGCAAGTCCAACGAGCAACTTCCTAGATCTGAAATCTACCAGAGAATTATTTGGTAGCAAAAGATCACCATTTACAGATGTATGAATATTGAATTAAATCTTCTGAACCTATAGTTTTAGTCGAACTTTGCTTGGTATCAATTGGCATAACATTGATGGTTCAGATTTGTTTTAATGGTTATAAATCACTTTATTGATTAAATTATATTAATTATTATAATTAATGATTTGAATTGAATGAATTATTAGTTGAAATATAGATAGGAATATAACAACGATCTATGCTTCAGAAGTAAACTAAACGATGTGATATTGTGCAACTTTAGGTTGAGAGATAATTAAATTACAAGTATACCTTATTGTGATACTACCTAGGATCATTGGTAATATTATCAAATTTTCTATAAGTTCTTGAATAATTTAAATCATTGTGTAGGAAGTATGTATTACTCAATAGCACATCATAATGTTGTGTGGATGTCCCATTTGTAAAGTGTATAGAATTAAATCTTCAATGTTCAAATTCTATTGGTGCAGAAATTTTAGTAAGGGCAACTAACTAGAATTAATGATGAAGGTTTAAAAGAATTAATAGTCTTATTGATTTATAATAATAATAATACTAATACTAATAATAATAATCCATTTTTAAGGTCACGACCAAGCCATACACCAAATTGGTGTATGAGATCCCCTTGTTTGTGGGACAAGCGTTGATAGTGTTTTGACGTAATTTGCGTATTTCAAGTTAAATTGGATATATATATTTCATGTTTATAATTTCCCTACATTGGAATTATTTAACTGTAGATTAAATGGTTATTATTGCCGAAGATAAATTTTACTTATTTACATGTGTATATCGTTTCCTTAGTGAATTAAATAAAATTAATGTGCCATGTGTGTTTAAAATTTAAAATAGTATAGTTAGATGCATTGCCTTATATTATTGCACAACGAAAACTAAGAGTAATAAAGTGTGTGCAAGCCTTATTTATGTCAATCAATGATTATAATTATTGTGTTTGAATAGTTGCATTGTGTTAAATAATAATAATAATAATAATAATAATAATAATAATAATAATAATAATAATAATAATAATAATAATAATAATAATACTCCCATTGTATTCACTTACTCTAATGTTTAGTAGGAAGGGTTGTTACAATTGTAGTGTAGAAGTTAGACTTGTACATGTTGTATATAGTGGGAGTTAAAAGAAGAAAAATGAAGAAAAAAGTGGGAAAATGAGAAAAATCCAAAAAGAAGTAGGTAGATGGATAAGTGGTACACAACTAGTTGAAGAATACTAGGCACACCAGAAGATAGAAAGAGGTATGAAAGAATTCAATATATTGTTCGATAGAAAAAGTGAATGCAACGCGACGAAATGTGAAGTGGTCGGAAAAAGAAAAAAGGTGGTAAACAGAAAAGTGGAACATGTCAGAGCATTTATGACTAAGTTTATAAAAGGGGAAAGCACAGAAAAGGAAAACACTTATGTGATTTTGAGAAAACAAGAGAAAATGAGTGAAAGAGAGAACAAGATGTGATTGTGTGAGAAATTTGAAGAGCCCATCTTAGATTTCTAGCAAGTTTTTCCTGAGTTAGAAAAATGTCACTGCCAAAGTTCAACGCACCCAGCTAGTTCTCCAGAAGGACCAAAATCACTAACAAACCGATGAAGGAGGTGACTGGGGTGGTTGATTTAGATGAGATTCTGTCAATAAAAAGTGAATTTATTAGTCCATCATTGGTCGATGAGCAAAACTGGGATGATTTTAAGGATGGAAATTTATTTTAAAATATAGAAACCTCGACAAATCTTACTAATCCTTCAGATGCTAACTATAAAATGTTTGGCGATATTTTTATAAAAACATTCAAAGTTCAAAGGATTCTATATAATTTGTATAATTTTTTGGCGATTTTTAAGGTAAAATAATTTTATCCTATAGAATTTGGGTGAATCATATTTAAAATAGCGAATATGTTTTTGGGAAAAACCATGGAAAATTATCCCATGAGAGAAATTTAGCCCCTAAAATCGTCCCTGGAGAAAAACCCAGGGGAAGAAGAAGTAAACTAGGCAGATGAGACAATAAAGGAAGAAAAATAGATACTAGAGATATCCCTCAAAGAAGTGAAGCCCAAGAGAGATAAATAAAAATAGCCCATAGAGAAATTATAACAAAGACTTGATGAAGTCTTTCAAACAATCCCAGACAATGCACTAGTAGGGGAATTCAACACAAAAGAGAAGATCTGAAAGATAGCACATGCTATGGAAAGCTATAGTGAGGAAATCACAAGCCTAATAGAGAAGGTGATCCCTAACACTCCACCAAAGATCAAATCCTAGAGGGAAAAATAGGTTGTGGAATACACAAAGAGTATTGAAGGGGAGATGAATGAAATGACATAATTATATAATGGTACATCGCATATGTGGAATGAATTGCAATAAGATGTGAAGATCCAATACCTAGACCAGAAAGAGGGAAACATCAACACTACAGTCCATGATTTGAAGAATAGATAGAAGAACATGGCCATATTAGACAAAATGAAGAGCATGCAGGAGATGAAGAACCTGCAAGAATAGCTAAAGGAAATGAAGATGGAGAAGCAACTAAGGCAAGCTCAGTTGAATCCATAGCAGGAAGGGGCCGATAAAATGATTGCAGAATTGGAAGAAACAAAGGGTTGGATAGAGAAGCTACACTTGGAGAGCATCGAAGTGTTGAAGGAGAACATTACAATGTAGGTGGTAGAAAGTATTGCAGAAAAGAGTGCACATGTAAAGACTTGTGCTGAGGAGATTTCAGGTCGATTCCAGGAATTGGAGAAGTTAGTGCAGGAGGAAAACACTTCTCGAGTGGCTTGGGACGAGCCATAGATAAGTGTTGGGGGCCTATTGGCATAGGATATTTTGAGGAACAATGCAATTTTTTTGGGATAGTTGGAGTGTGCACCAGGAAATGAGGAGAAAACAACACACAAGAAGGCAAAGGCAACAATGCACAAGAAGGAAAAGGAAGAAACACACCGAGTATAAAGGAAAAGCAATAGAGAGTCAAAGAAAGGAAGGTTGGATCAAATACCAATCGTGCACAAGCGGTTGATATGTGGACAAGCCTAATCCACTAGGGTTAGGGTTTTGGGTTATGATGAAAGGGTTTTTACCTAACTTTTGTAGTATACATAGAGGATGTATGAGGTAGCTAGGGTATGATGAAGAGAATCATCATCATCTTATTATATTATCTTACATTATGACTGTGTTGGGTGGATAAGTCCTTTTGAGAACCTTTTTTATTTTGAGTTGCAGTCATTAGTTTTGGATTGAGAGATTTGGAGCTCAGACGAAGTCAGTTTTAAGAAGTATGAATTGTAATTGAGGGTCAGGTCACAAGCTATGTATCTTGTTGCGACAATGGTCAGCCTCATAGAGTATCACTAACTTTTGATGTAATGCACACAACACAAAAATTTGATGAAGAATAATAAGAATCAAAATATCTTTGTGGATGTATCCCAAGGGGGGTGAACCACGCTAAAATATGGTGTTTCTATGTGTGTTCATATTAAGTGTTTCTTTGATATTATTTATGGATAAATGAATGCATCTATTAGAGTTTGTTTACAACACACACTAGATATGTTATGTTATGTTAATGCATAATGAATGTTAAAGGTTAAATGAATGGTAGATCTGATGAATACTGAAGTAGAAGAATAACAAACTTAACATCCCCATGAGAACCATCCCTTCTGTGAATGCAAACATTTGGGTCTTCCTATCACTCATAAGTGATCTCAGGTGAGACTACTTTGTGCATGGAGTTGCCTTCTATTTTACTAGAGCGGGTGATGGTTTCTAGGTTTTTGTTGGAGAACTAAGGTAGAACTTGGGTTAGCCCATAAATCCAACACATGTATCCTCTTTCTTTAGGTTCCTTTGCCATCAATATTTTATGAGGTCAATGTCGCACTGTTGGATCTTCTATTTTTATGATCACTCTCCCTTTCTCTCCTTGGATTTGACTGGACTTTTCTCCACTCTGTGAAGAGTTTTTATCCTGCTCTAATACGATGAAAAATTCAGAGAGGCAAAGAAACGACAATGAAAAAATAATGATGTAGGAAAATTCATTGGGGTTTTAGTACTCTTCTCTCTATTAAATATATTGCAAAAAATAAAACAAGGGTCCACTGGATCTCTACATAACACTATAAAAAACAATAACTTGAGTAAAAGATGAACTAGAGTCTAACTCCACTCAACTAGGTTTCTGGAAGAAAAAGGTGACAACGAGATTAGTTTTAACAGAATTGACCTAAATCATGGTTTCCATGGTCTGTGGAGGATGGTGATTAAGATTAAGAGAGTAAATTATGTGCCATTCTTCCTCTTTCTTTGTGTGTTTTCTTTGTGACACCTCCTATTTAATCTTCGACCTACTGGTAAAGGATCCATTCATTTCTGTAAGTTTAAAAATACTTTCATTCTAGTAGCCGATGATGAATATGATATAACCTATAAATCTAAACCTTATACTTTTACATGTGGACTTTTTTTTGGGGGTGCATTATCAACTACATACTTAGTGACATACTCATTTTTTCCATTTTTCCTATTATTTAGGAGGACTATTGTTTATAGCATGTCTATTTACAGTAGGTCTATTTTTAACTAGTGTATTCCTATATGTAATACCATTGGAAAATACCATAGGTTTCCAAAACCATAGGCTCATAAACCACCATTAGGAAAATTCCTATTTTTTAGCTACCATTAGGCCAATTCCTAGTTTTACCCACCATTAGACAAATTCCTATTGTTTAAGAGATAATTCCTATTTCCTTAATTTTTGGAGATATTTCCTATTTCATGGCTATAGAGCACACTTTAGTAAGAATATTATCCTCCTAGGGAAGTGCACATTACCCATTTAATACTTGGATTTAACTCACTTCACTTATTTAGTGACTTTCCATAATTAGCAAATTCTCACTCAAATAGGACTTTAGTTCCATTCTTGGACTCTAGTCGTATTCTAGGTGATTTTTTCTATTATGGAATGCATGTTGACTTCATGTAGAGTTCTCACTAAGTTAACACCTATATTTTAGACCTTTTCTTATTATTAACAACTTTTGACTTTAGTTAATTGTTGCTATTGAGAGAAGTTATTTGTTTACTTAAGCATGCACATGGAAATCCCAACCTAGTGCACATTACTCCTCATGTGGAGAGTCCTATATATCATACTCATTATAAAGGATTAATACATTGTGATTATAGTTGGTTTCTTAGTATCTTATGTGTGAATATTGATTCTATTTTTCTCTCGCCTCTCTCTCTCTTTTGCAATTAGCTAGTTTAGTATTTCATTCTCACAATTAGGTCTTGGATTGGGGTTTAATCCTACATTGTTAATTCAACCAAAAGACCAAAGTGGAGCCTTCTCAAAATAACCAATTAATTAGGGTTTTAGAAAGTTATTTTGAAGGATGATAGCATGGGGAATCTATTGTAATATGAGCCTACAAAACAATTGTTAATCAATAAAGAAAGAAGAAAACATATCACACAACAACTAAGAATTAAATGGGGGAAACAATATCCTTTATCGCTTAGCCAAATGGAGAATTTTTTTACATGTCTTAAGAAGCTCCTCACAGGATTCTACATTTAAACAAGAAAATACTGAAGCATTTTTCAAGCATATGGAAAGAAAACCGCTTGAGGAACCAACCACAAAATGTAACTTACATGTATTTATTTTCACCACTAGCAATCTCCACCTTGTAATGTTTTTCCTGGTCCAACGAATCAATCATCACCTTTCCTTCAATCCAAGAGAAGCCAAACACCATTGCATCCTCTCTAACAATAATGGTTGCATGAACATGTTTGCACAATTTTATTTAATATGGACCAATCCACCTCCATTAGTAACCTGAAACTAAGGTAGATATTCTCTTGTCCAAATCTCTTGAACCATCATAACCATAGACCAAATCACTACATCCACAATAGGAAATACTCATGCTTCTAAGTTATAGAAACACCCATTTCCATGCTCTTTACCTCCATTTTCCATGTGTCCACTGACAACACCAACTGCATGTGAAATATTTGAACATGCCATTGCAAACATCATCCTTCATACGATATTGTACACGACACATATAATTATTTTCTTCCTTAGTACTAGAACATAAACTTGAAGAAAACTTACAATGGAAATATAAAGGGATATTTACGGGTTTCACAATGTTCATACTAAACCTCATCAATATCTTCTCCATAAATTTGTGGCAACCACAACTTACCATTTTTCTGGTCTCTTTGTACTTCTGTGTCAAAGATTTGTTTTGTTTCTCCTGGATCCTTAATTCGAAACATCCTGCTCTACTATGCCTTTAACCTACTAATCTCAACCATACTTTTCTAGCAACGAGGATATCATCAACATAACACTAAGATAATGAATATTCCATTGAAAATTTTTCAGTAAATACAATGATCATATTCACTTCTTAAGAAGATTTGGCTCACCATGAAAGAATCACACATCTCGTACCATTTCTTGGTTACCTTAGGCCATACAATGATTCCTTGAGTTTGGAAAAAAATATCCCTTTACAATCATGAACAAATTCTCATGGTACATATCCCTTGACCAAAACTGACCAAGACAACCAAGCGAACCTTCATTACCACCACAACCCTTGGGCACTTTCATTGCTCCACCTAGAACTTTGTATTTGAAGACTTCTCCTTGACATTGATTTGACATCCATTTCCAAAAACCAACTCAAATATCCATTGCATGCTCCTCTTTGCATTATTTTTCCACTAGAAGCTCTTCCTAAGCCCATAAACACTTTACGCTATGCTTACACATGTTTCCTAGTTGACAATTGTTGGTCAACACCACACACTAGCCAATTCTAGCCACCAATATTCATGGTATTCTTGCAATTTAATGCTTGGTTTCTATATCTTATCCATGCAGTACCTACACACTAACCTATCCTGGAATGTTGATTTGTTCTACTTCTTATTTCTAAGTTTCTACAAAAATATTTTCGCTTCCGTAAACACATTCATGTTTCTGGCTCCAACACCATTGTTATCATTCATTCTAACAACAATGTGAGGTTTCTTAGACATGAGGAACACCAATGTGGGAAACTTGGCACTTTTCACCCATGATATTAAAATGACAGGGCATGCTCTGATGGAATCGTTTATGGTGTCCTCAAAATCACCCCATTTCCTGACAGCTTGAGCTTGACAATATATGGTGTCGATTGCAAATGTATTGGGAACCACAAATACACATTTCAAACACCTGACACACTTAACCTCGTAAAAAAATAGTGCATTCTCCTTTGACATGGATATGAACCACTTTGAATATAGAGGATGCCCTGAATATACCTCCAAATTCAGTGTCTCCACTATCATGCAAACATCATCTTATGCTTTCTTTATCAATTTCTTGAAATAAGATCTCATTGAGCTTGTTCTCAATGACTCTCATTCACTATCTCTACCATCGTGAGAGTGCGAGCCACCACTGCCATCTCCAGCATTCGTGCCACCATCAATACTGTTAGTGTTTGCGCCACCATCATCTTGGGAGAACCCTAGGGATGAAACAAGCAACCCATGGATAGATTTATACACTCGTACATTGCATTGAATATGGAGATACTCTCACTGAGATCCACGTTTCATCTTTGAGAGAGTGTGTTGAGGAGTTGAGTTCTCCTAGAGGGAGTCCCGTAGTTGCTATGGAGATCTGAGAATTCTGGTCCAGCCTATTGCTGAAGCCCAAGGTAAGGGAGATGGAGAAACCGATGGAATGTGTGACAGTGAAGGTGTATACTCATGGGGTGGGACAGACATGTGGGGAATGAGAGTCTGCGAGTAGTGGGCGTAAGTGGCTCCTAGGAGAGAATCCTTCCTCTTAAACTATGTGACTTTCCTATTGACCTTTCCTAGCCTAGGAATCCCTTTCCCGATGGAGTTTAGTCCCATCTCGGGGGTGACCTAATGTTGAGAGTGATGATCAATGTGGTCTAAGGCTGGGAGGTTCATGGAAGGTTTTACCCCAGTTAAAATATAAGTATCATTTCCATGCTTAATTATGTATGCTATGCATGTCTATGATTCTTGAAATGTTATCATATGTTCCATTGCATGTAGGAATTACTGTCAATTCCATTTGATTATGTATGGTATAAATAACTCTTTGTTATTTATTTTAAATTCATTAGAAATGCATGTTATATATATATGTGTGTGTATGTTTTGTAGTGGCGTTTCCCGACCTGTTGATGTTCAAGGATGCTACAAATTGGTATCAGAGCTAGTTGTAGAAGACAAGGTAGTTTGGTAGCATTTCCAAGTAGAGGCCTATTGATGGACGAGAGTGTTACAAATTGGTATCAGAGCTAGTTGTAGAATACAAGGTATTTTGGTAGCATCTCCTGACAAAGTATTGTTGATGGTTAGGGACGTTATAGAGAGAGTGAGAGGAGAAAAATTCCCATGATGCATGTGGGATAAATTGAACTAATTTTATAAAATTCCATAGGTATGTAAAACACTAGGACTTCCCAGGTGGTCACCCAACCCAGTACTACTCTAGCCTGAGCATGCTTAACTGTGGAGTTCTAATGGGATCCAGTGCATTAATGCTATGCTGTAGGCATGTACATAATCCCATTAGGAAAAAATTACATGATGTCTATAATTAACAAATGAATATGACATTACATTCCATTCCCCATCAAAAGGGTGAATATCATGATTTATCAAAACCACAAGCTCAAAATGGTGATTAAGTGGAAAAGGTGGATGGCCACCGAGATCCATCTAGATCATTCATCCCCCCTTAAGAAAAACTGGTCCCCATTGCGTCAAGTTACCTTGTGAGATAGGGAGACTTCTGCTAAATCTTAAGCTTGGTGTGTTGCTTGCCTTGCTGAAGAAGTTGTCCTACTTATCTTGTTGAAGGTTGTCATGAACCTGTTGCTGGAGGAGTTGGATCCGTTTGACCAATCTAGCTACATGATCTACCTGAGTGTGGGAGGACTAAGTTAGTGAATATGCAACATGAAGAGTATGAACGATTCTTTTATAACCTTACTTGACTACGTAGTGTGGAGGCACCCCGTAGGTGCAACAAGAACATATTGGTACTCTTACACAATCTTGTTGACCTTCTTCTGCTGGATAGAAAGGTTTTGTGTTGATTCTTCATTGGTTCTATTAGCACAATAATTCTCATCTAGAAGAGGCCTAATTATCAGAATTTTGGATTTTTGCTAATGTGTTAACTCCCTCAGTGGTAAAGTGCACAACCTACTATAATGCAAAGACACCTAAACACAATGGGTTTGACATTATAAAAGACCACCAACTACTCTTCACATGTTCAATATTGAAGGTGCTTCTTTTTGAAATTGCTACCTAAACCTGCAACACAGTCGGGTGCTACCTACAGGCGCTACATAATATTCTGGTAGAAGACGAATTGTGCGGAGTTATTATGCTAGTTTTGAGTCATTTATTTAAAACTTGGGTTATGAGCAGTTAATGATGTATTTTTGAAAATTGGAGGAGGGTTTTGTTCATAATATTCCAAATAACAAAAATCTCTCTTAGTTTTTCAAAATTTGTTTTGGTTTGAGAGATATTGGATATAGAAGTAGGCGCTACGTACTTTGCAGAGTGATGTTGTGTACTAATTTCTTGTAGTTGTCACGGTTTTGATATTTTCCCTGTTGGGAGGTTGCCACATGTCAAGGAGAGTTTGAATGGATTCTCAAGGACCAATTAGATGTCAAGGGACACCTATACCTAAGATTTATCTCCAGAAAAGGCCTCATGCATGAGGTGGAAACAATTTATTAATGATTTCCAACAACTTCCTGAAAATCAACAGTTTGTTGGATTTTTGTCTCTTTGATTGTTGCCACCTATCTCCTAGGCTTAGAATCCAATGGAGGAGATGGGATTCAACCTCCTAAGGTTATTTGGATGTTATTTTCTATATAAGGAAGGAGAGATCTCTTGGAGAAGGGTTGGGATGAGCCAAGAGAGGCTAGAGAGAGTAGTAGTAGGCAGTTTTTGTAAGCCTGTGGGCATTTTATGATTATCATTTCTGCCATTAGAGATTCATGAGAGTTTCTTATCAGAATTTGTGTTCTTTGTTATCATTCTATCTTGTCTTCTTGCTTGAATAATATTTACAGATTTTGGAGATCAAAAGCTACCTTTGGTTAATGAATTCATGAGTTGCAAATGATTTGTGGTAATTGCTTGTTAATCACAGTTTATTGTTCAAGCACTCTTCAATCTATATTACAAAAAGGATCTTTGTTATGTGGTTATTCTTCTCTTTGTTTACCTTCTATTCTTCTATCCATATTTTCATAAGCCTTTTGTCTGGTAGGCAGCGTGATTTATTTTGATCTGTAGGATGTTATGACTCCATGCCCAATGGAATGTATTTGCAGCAGTATGATACCCTCCTTTTTACTCTCCTCTTGCTGATCCACCTATTCAAACTATTTTAATCCATTTACATTTCTATGTTACCAAGCTTACTCTCATTTGCAGTCTGGGAGTGACTCTTGGAGTGATAACATAATTGGCATTGTTGCCAAGGACAGAGATGAATGATAAATCTTCCCTGGTAGAATGACATTGATCAGATCCAACTTTTGATGGTGAACAAGGGCTGGTCACATAATCAGGACTACATCATTCACCTAGCGACTCCACTTGAATCCACTCCATGAAGGAATATCATGTTCGTGATTTCACTGATATGGGATAGTCATAGCCATGGAAGCTATCTTGGCTCGGAGGTTTGCACCTTTCAATGTTTTAGCTATTCCTGGTTTTCTTAATCATGTGCCTTCCTTCTTAGAATGCGCAGATTTTATGCCTTTATTTCGTGGAGATGAAGGGGATAACCCTGCCCAACATATCATAGATTTTCATCAGTGCATAGATCGGCTAAATGTCTATCATGAAGATTCTCTCATGAAGGTGTTATTATACTCATTACATGGTGATGCTCGAAGGTGGTGGTATCATTCACTCCCTATTGCCAGCATATATTCACTGCAGGAATTTCATGCAACTTTCAATAAGCATTTCAGTAAGTACTACTCTTATGACAAACTTCTTGAAGGGTGTTGTGAAAAATACAAGCTTTATATTCAATAGGAAGTAGAGTCTTCTTCATGTGATGAGCTTAGTAAATATCCGATTGAAAGTGAAAGTGAAGATGAAACTAAGTTTTCTAATGAAAATGTGCATGAAAATTTTTCTCCCTCTAATTCCCGAGAAGAGGAGTTTCATGGCATGATTGATGCTTGTACTAATCATTGCATGGATTCAGATCCATTAAATCTTGAAGCTTATGCATCCGATCTCACTAATTTACAAGAAGAAACTATTGTAGAAAATGATCTTTCTCCTTTCTTGCAAGAGGTTTCCTATTCTTTGTTAGTACCTGAGATTGAAGAAGAGGATCAGGAGATTGATCATCTTGTTATGAAAGAAAAGGGCGTGCTTGATTCACCTATTTTTGATGAATATTCTGATGAAGGAGAGTAGATCTCTTTTGTCGACGTGAAGAGAACCCACCAGTTTATGACAACTATGAATCAGATGTTGATGAATAACAACTGTGTATAGAAATAAGCCATCCGAAAACTCCCGCAGCAGACATTCAATAGTCACCTTCTCAAATCAGTGATCCTACATGTATTGTGTTGGAACCTAGATCTGCAGAAGACACCAAACATTCTATCATCAACAACGAAGCTAGCATACAATCCTATTCATATTTGCAAGCATCCAAAGGTGGAAACCATGATCAACAGGAGGATATGCAGAGACTTTCAGATATTCAATTGAAACAACAGTAAGAGGTATTTGTTTTCAGTCTTATAGATCCATTTTATAATTATCTTGAGTCTCTGAGCAGCTTGGATGTAAGATCACTTTTTTCAATTGAAGGATGGTTGTCCTTCTCTTTTGAAATGCATTTATGTATTCTTTGGTTTCCTACATTGATCATTTCCGGATCAAGATGCTTACCAATCAGTCAGATGCTTGTATGGATTCATTGGAAGCACGCTTTTACCTAATCTGAAGAAACACACTTGATTAGAGTAGGATTAGGAAGAAATAAGCTCATTGTTGAGCATTTCCATTTTGACATTTTTCAGCATACAGTCATATCAGTTTCAAATAAGGAACATAGGTGCTTTCGAGTATAAAGGTTTTCTAGGACAGAGTTAAAGATGGACAAGGCACATGTCTAAAAGTTCTTGGCATCCCACAGGGATCCTCCATCCCCCATGGATCCTATGTTAGCACAAGAATTCTCATCTAGAAGAGGCCTAACTATCATAGTTTTGGATTTTTGCTAATGTGTTAACTACCTCAGTGGTAAAGTGCACAACTTACTATACTGCCAAGACACCTAAACACAATGGGTTCGGCATTATAAAAGACCACAAAATACTCTTCACACGTTCAATATTGAAGGAGTTCCTTTTTGACATTGCTACCTAAACCTGCAACACATTCAGGCGCTACCTACAGGCACTGCGTAATATTCTGGCAGAAAATGAATTGTGCAGAGTTATTCTGCCAATTTTGAGTCACTAATTTAAAACTTGGGTTATGAGAATTGGAGGATGTATTTTTGAAAACTGGAGGAGGTTTTTGTTCATAACATTCCAAATCACAAAAGCCTCTCTCCATTTTTCAAAATTTGTTTTGGTTTGAAAGATATTGGATATAGAAGTAGGCGTTGCATACTCTCCACAGTGGTGCTGCGTACTAATTTCCTGTAGCCGTCACGATTTTATATCACCTTGTTGGGAGGTTGCCACATGTCAAGGAGAGTTCGAATAGATTCTCAAGGATCAGTTAGATGTCAAGGGACACCTGCACCTAATATTTATCTCCAGCAAAGGCCTCATGCATGAGGTGGAAACAATTTATTAATGACTTCTAACAAATTCCTGAAAATCAGCAGTTTGTTGGATTTTTGTCTCTTTGATTGTTGCCAACTATATCTTAGGCTTAGAATCCAATGGAGGAGATGGGATTCGACCTCCTAAGGTTATTTGGATGTTATTTTATATTTAGGGAAGGAGATATCTCTTGGAGAAGGATTGGGATGAGCCAAGAGAGGCTAGAGAGAGTAGGAGTAGGCAATTTTTGTAAGCTTGTGGGCATTTTATGATTAGCATTTTTGCCATTAGAGATTCATGAGAGTTTCTTATCAGAATTTGTGTTCTTTGTTATCATTATATCTTGTCTTCTTTCTTGAATAATATTTACAGATTTTGAAGATCAAAATATGCCTTTGGTTAACGAATTCATGAGCTGCAAAGGATTTGTGGTAATTGCTTGTTAATCACAGTTTATTGTTCAAGCACTCTTCAATATATATTACAGAAAGGATCTCTGTTATGTGGTTATTCTTCTCTTTGTTTACCTTTTATTCTTCTATCCATCTTTGCATAAGCCTTTTTTCTGGTAGGAAACTTGACTACCTTTGATCTGTAGGATGTTATGACTCCATGCCCAATGGAATGTATTTGCAGCAGTCTGATGCCCTCCTTTTTACTCTCCTCCTGTTGATCCACCTATTCAAACTATTTTAATACATTTACATTTCTATGTTACCAATCTTACTCTCATTTGCAGTCTGGGAGTGACTCTTGGAGTGATAACAGGTTCCAGTGTCATTATGTTCACTTTCTGATCGGATTTTGAAGAGGATAAACTTTGCAGTATGAGAGATTACTTTGTGGAATTTTTTTGGTGGGGAAATAGTTGGAACTACCTCTGGTATCCTGTATAGTTGACCCCCCAGAGTACCAATGATTCTATGGGGTCGAGACTCATAAAAAACATGACACCTCCACATATATGACTGGCCTAATAGAACATCACAGACTTCTAGTGGGGAAACAACACACACTACCTCATCCTTTAAGGGCTTGATGTCATAGGATAGGAAATGTTGCTGGCTGACACAAAAATATTGACCCTGGCGAAGCCACCCGATGTTGTATGGTTGTCGGTGTGGTGTTGTTGGTAAATCCAACTTGTTTAAAACCTCTGCTGAGATGATGTTATTTTGGATTTTACTAGAAACAATGAAATGTAGTGGGGTCACATTCACCCACATTTGTGAATGGAAATGTCGCTCCCCCTCCTTAGGATCCTCTTCTGGTTGGATTATTCCAGTTGCAACAGTAGCAGTGGGTTCTGCATCATTGATCTATCTCCTTTTATTATTTTTTGAATAAGGGTCCAAGTTAGGGTTCGACTATTTCTCTTTGATCTCAGCCACCAATGACTATATTGAGTGACATTCATCAGTGTTGTGCCAAGGGTTGTTGTGGAACTCACACCATTTTTTGGTGTCTTTCTTAGACTTATCGTTACCCTTCTTTGCCTACATCTGGGACTAACTCTCTTGCGATTAGACTTCCTTTCTCTTTCCTTCATTATGTGAGTTAGAGTTACCTTTTCCATGCTTCTCCCACTTACTCTACTGTTTGAATTTATGATCAATTTTGACTGCATATCGATAAGCAACTCTTAGTGTGGAGATGTTCAAGAAATCCATCTTTGTTTGTTTGTACCTATGTAGAAAACTGCAGTACTTCAAGACCAGGTGTAAACGTGTTGAACCTGCACAGAATATATCTAGCTAGAAAATACCACACACATTTGCAGAGAGAAATTGAGAAAGAAGAAGTAAGAGAGAAAGAATGGAAGAATTGTCATTAACCGTCATGAATAATGAATAATTTACACATGATATACTTTGTATAAATCAATCAATGCACACTGGAGGAGAACCAATGTGCTATAGTGGTGGTCTATAGTGATCTAGACACACACCAATAGTTACGGAAGTAAACTGCCACCTATTCTAGTCTCTCAGGTAGTTACAAGAGTGAACTGCCACCTAGTTGAGTTAACTAGTCAACCAATCTTCAATTAACCGACTGAAACAGAGTGGAGTGAGGAGTAGATCAAGGAATCAAGGGTAATGTTCTAGTATGGTGATGAAACCAAGGCTAATGTGCATTAACATGGTGATGATCCTAATGTTGCATGGTGACAAAACCAATGCAACATCTAGACTCAACTCAACTAGTCAAATTGAAGTGTCAACTGAAGAGAATATTCTCCGGGTGGAATATTCTCCCCTAAAATATAGGAGACTAGATAATGACTAATAATGACTAATAAACAAGGAATAAACTTAGGAAAAAGAAATCCGAGGTGAATATTTTTAATGACAAAATCATAAATATCTCATTCACACATGTCGTCAAACACTTGACTTACCTCAGATTTTAGTCTTTTAATAATGCCTTTAAAACAAAAAGAAACTGAAAGCTAAAACACTTAAGTCAAGTAAATCACTGACCCATACTTTGATAAGGCAACAAATAGAGAAGTGATTTTTTGTCCAATGACCAGGGAAAAAACCCCACTGCGGGGAAAACCCTAGAGAGAATATTTTTATTATTCAAAAGAAGATCTGAAATTTCTTCCAACCCATAAATTTATTAATTCCAACTCTAAATCAAAAATGAAAATCAACTTATCTCAACAATTTGATTTCTTTCTAGAAATTTGTGCCAGGAAGCTTCAACTGCCCACACATGCCAATCAAACAACAACTCAATTTCTAGGAAATCGTGTCACTGTACAGATAACAAACAACAACAATAAATGCACAGATATTTGCCTCGGGAATCATGCCAACAAGTACAGTACGGACTGCACGAACTTATTCCTTGGAAATCATGCCTCCCTCTTGATGTACAGACTGTCTTCTCACTGTACAGACTGCCCTTCCTTCTACTGTATAGATTGTTATGATTGCACTACCTTGGGAACCGTGCACTCTAATTTTCTTTGAAAACTGTGCTCAAGAAATATCTTTTAGAAATTTGATCTCTCTCCTTTGTATTTTCTGTGTGTTCTTCTCACATTCCTAAACATGTATATGTACTCTTTCTTTTCCCAAGAAACCCTAACTTACATAACCAACTCAATCTAATTGCTATCATAAGTCTAATCTGAGGGCTCATATTTAATGCTCCTCATTAATTAAAAAATAAGTAATAAATGCACATTAAATACTTTTGGGTCCCACAACTTAAAATCACTTTAAGTTATAAAGTACATTCACTATATAAAAGCACTTAATTTAAAAAGTCACTTTACAAATAAAACATGTCTAGGAAATATGACTTTATGTCCCCCCTATGACAAAACACAAAAACATGAATGAGGACATCCCTTGTTACATTTAAACACTCCCTTTTAACGAGGGAGGTCCTCTTGACATTTCCACTTCCAGGACCATTATTGGACTCCAAGCTATCTTCAGTGGTTGCTCCCTCTAATCCTGAATGCTTCCTCTGAATTGGTCTGGTGGAAATGTGTCTTCTACTAATGCTTCGAGAAATCTTGTCTTGTATCTGAGCATTTTCTGATTGGCTTAACTCATACCAGTTTACCTTTCTTATACTACTAGATCCCTGAACTGAGGACTGGCATTCAAGTGCACCTTCAATCCTTTGATCTTCTTTCTCTCCCTCTGAGTCAGATATCCAACCTGACTGACATCTCACAGGTTGGCAAAGAACTGTGTATACTCTTCCTCTCTGTTCTCCAATCAGAACTGTCCTGATGGGAATCTCATCTACTACATGAATATGAACATAACCATGTTTGAAAGTGATTACATATCCAACATCCTCTAGAGCTGAGACTAAGAGGATATTAACTATCAGCCCTAGTACAAACAAAACCCCTTCAACTTCTAGGGTCTCTCTGAAGTCAAACAGAAACCTGACACTGTCGAATCCTCTGATTCGATGAGTCCCATTCACGACATGACTAGGACCAATATTAGATATGAACATAAATCATTCCAACATTCTTGTCATATGACTAGTGGCCCCACTGTCCACCATCCAAGTCCTGTCAAACTCAAAGCTGTTGTTGTTGCCACTAGAAAGAATGGAAACAAGAGAAAACTCTTTCTCAAACTTATCACTAAAGTCATTTACCTCTGCAAAGGTTGCTACATGTTTCTCCTTCTCCTTCTCCTTTGTCCCCTTCCTATTGGGACATTGTGTTGCATAGTGGCCATATTCATTGCATGCAAAGCAACGAACTTTGTTGATGAAAATCCTGGAACCCTTCTTACTTTTTCCCTTGCCCTTTGACAAAATATAAAAGTTCTCTTAAGTAGATCCCTCTCTTCCCTTCTCTCCATTCACCTGAATCTCCTCCTGAGTGAAATCATCCCAAAGTCTGCTCCAATTTGGAAGTTTTTCATGTCCCACAATGCATTTCACAAAGACTTCCCAATCCTTTGTAAAACCTCTCAAGGCTATCCTCACAAGCTCTAAATCTGAGATGACTTCCCCCACAACTACTAGTTCATCCTTAACTTGTGCCAATCGGGTAAGATATGGAACCACACTCTCACCCATGGTCATCTTGATTGAATGCAACTTATCTTTTAGTGCCACCTTATGGTCTTCATTTTTAGCCTCATATACATTTTTCAGTGCCTCCCACATTTCTTTGGTTGTCTTCCTTTCAGCCAGGTGTGGGATGAGTGGATTCTTACTCCATCCAATATGAGTCTCTGGGATTTGGCCTCTTTGAATTCATGTATATCCAAGGAAATAGGATCGTTGGAGGGAGGAACTGTCACAGTAGTGTCTGTTAGCGATATTTCTTATAAGGGGGGGTTAGAACTCAAAAAACTAGGTTAAAAACCCACTTGTCCTAAGTTTTGGGTGATAATGCGCCCGCGGTAAGCAATGTGCAAGTTCGAGCGGTCGCGATTCATGCGCCCGGATCAACAACGCGTATTGAATTCCAGACCCCCCCTGCCTTTCTATCCTTAAGCGGGAGGGGGGGGGTCCAGAATCGCGAGCGCACCTCTCCAACGGTCTCTATCAGCATGCCCGGATCAACGACGATAAAGACCATTCCGAACCCCCCCTGCCTTTCTACCTTTAAGCGGAGGGGGGGGTCCGGAATCGAGCAAGCAGCTTCCGACGGCTGAGATTACAGTGCCTGGATCAACGGCACTTGGACAACCTTGTCCTTCCCAGTCACTCTGTGTTTAGCCAGCATGGGCCCTTCTCCTTTCTTGTCGTCTTCTAGACCCACCTTTCTCCTGCCGCCGTGTGTCACCCATCCGCCTCCACTCTTTGGTCCGCGTGGTCCACCCTCCTTCTCATTATCCACTTGTCATTTGCCATGTGTCCCACTCCTTTCCACATCAGCCTCTCACCAAAAAGCGAGTTTATTAGCCCTCGTCTTCCCCCCTTCTGCCTGATGTCTTCCGCCATGAACCGTCCTCTGTCACCCTTCCCACACCTCACCACTTCTTCCATGCCCTCATAATCCGACGTCATCACTCCTATCATGCGCCCCATTCTCCACGTTGGCCTCCATGCCTACCCATCAACCCTTTCAGTTATTCCAGGTGGCAGCGTGAGAAGCCTACCATATCCCAAGGTGCTGAGATGGACAGATCGTTCTCAATCCCCATGAAGCAGTTATTGAAGCGGTTGGTGGTGGTTAGACATCGTCTCTGCCATAATGGGAGAGTCCGGCAATGAATTGAAGGCACGTCGATTCGCCGCTGGAACTGTCAAAGAATTAGATTGCGTCTGACATAAGTTGCACGATATTTCAGATGTTGGCTGTCAGAAGCCATGCAGACGCAAAGCTTTCAATGCAGTATCTTGGTTTCGCTGCTGTTGTTGTTTTGAGTATATGAAGGCATTTTCGCCATTTTTGTATCTATCGATGGTAGAGCTAAGCTCCCGACTATAAAAGTTTCAGCAAACGTTCTGGTTTCCTGGTTATGCCTCTGTGTTTGAGAATTCTTTGTTTATGACAAACAATTCTCCTTTTTCATCTATGTTTCATCTCATGCCAGAGAGTCCATAGTCGAAGGATTCGCGTGGGTTATTGCAGTTTTGTTATGATAAAGGATTTGTTGTGACATTATTGTATTCTATGGTTTTCTATGTTTGAATGTGAAAGGATTTTACGTTTGAATGCTTCCTCTTTCAGTCTGTGATGAACCTGATGTTTATGACAGACCTTCGCACTTTTCTCATGCAAGTCTTCCCCCTACTCACCCTTTATTACAACTCACTGTTTGAAGTTTATCAAGACCTCACTCGTCATGCATGCTTGGCCTAGTTTCTGCGTTGAGGTGATATTGTTCTGAGTTTTTCTCCATTTGATCACCCCTTTAAAACAAATCGTGACATTAAACTGATGGGCGTCGGGCTCTGCTCTTGCAAGCAATCCAGGAGTGACTTCCGTCTCCAACATTTATGGCGCCGTTGTCGAGGACGAAGTTGAATATTTTCCCCGGGATTGAACGACAAATATCAACTGATTCTGAAGGTGCATCAGATATCAGAACTTGAACATTGCTACTGTGCACCTGGCGACTCCATTGTGATGACTCCACTGGGGAGAGCCTGTTCTATCAATTGTGGCTTCGAGAGGCAGACACACGAGGTCTAATCCACACTTGCCTTTAGCTACACCAGAAGCTGACTCAGAAGCGGTGCACAGAAAGGGAAAGAGCTCTGCGAAATAAGTTTCCATCGTCGAAATAGGTAATGCGCCTTCCCCTTCTGTGAGGACTCCATTTTCTTATTCTCATCTTCCTAGTCGTCCTTCCTCTGAGGTTTCCCGTTTTCTGAATTTTGGGAGTGTTCCTGCTGAGTTTTCTCCTCCTAGTCTGGTATCAGAAGGAGAGATCCTTGTCACTCCCCCCTCCCTGGAAGTTGTGCCTCAACACAGACCTCAAACCTCTTAAGGTTTCACCACCCCTCCTCTTATTTATACTACTGCATGAAGAGAAGCATCTGGACATTCAGGTCTCTTAGCTCTCTCTCTGTTTTCTCCGTTGTCTCCTCCAAGAAGCTCTTTTCCTACTTCTCCCGCCCATACTCCTTCTCCTCCGAGTTCTCCTCTACCTAATACTCCTATGGATGGTGCTAATCCCCCTCTGAATAGAATGGACTCCGTAGTTGCTGCTAGATATGCTCCTTTAATCGTACCCCATCCTGTGAACCCCCTCTCTGCTGGAGATTACTTGAAGTACATGCCCAAGTTCAGTGGGGAGGGAGACATAACTGCTGAGGAGCACTTGGCTGCTTTTTATAGTTATGCAGACAACCTAAACATTTAAAATGAATATGTATGGATGAGATTCTTTGTCCATATCCTGGAGGGTGAGGTTAGGAAATGGTTTATAGGACTAGCCCCCGGATCTGTTGCTGGAATTGAGGCTCTGGATAATGTTTTCCTGAGACAGTGGGTGTTAGGACCACATATTGTACCCTTTTTGCCCATACTTTTTGCCATTATTATACCCTTCATCACCTGTATTTTGACTTATACTATCATTTCACCTGATCATTCCAAGGTACACAACGTCCTTTCTCATTATTATATGCTTAATCCGTTTTGCATAATACTTTACATTACTTTTGAACCTAACCATTGATTAGAAGTGCATAAGTATCCATATTTGCAGAATAGTATTCAAGGCCGATGCTGAAACACAGAACTACCCAAAGCCGCTGTTGAATTGATGCTGAAACACGGAAGCTGCTACACAGTCCAAGGATGCATATGCCGAAACACGAAGCAGCTATACGGTTCGAGGATGCAGATGCTGAAACATGGAGCTGTCACTCAGTTCAGAAGTGCAGATGCTGAAACACAGAGGAGACCGCCACGATGCTGAAACACGAGTCGTGACAGTTAGCAGTCAAGGCCGACACAATCAAGAGCGCAATCCACGTGGCTGAAACAGCCCGTGAATTGCGATGCTGAAACAACATCAACAGCTATGAGAAGAAGCCGTTACACCAGCCGTAACAGCAATACCTCGTTCAGCTCCTGTATTAGCATTCGGTTGCGTGAGAATAGGACACCCTATGCTGATTTAGAA
>ML812684.1:37050-75725 GCA_009831015.1 Picea engelmannii
AAAATGAATAAAGTGGAAAATAATAATGTGAAACCCAAATGTATTTATGAAAAGGGTATGACAAAGGTTTAATTGGGCGATGAAATGTAAGGAGTAGTGAAGGGAAAGGTGGATGAAAATACGACATTTCTGAGTCCCAACATTTATGACAGACCTTCGCACTTTTCTCATGCAAGTCTTCCCCCTACTCACCCTTTATTGCAACTCACTATTTGAAGTTTATCAAGACCTCACTCGTCATGCATGCTTGGCCTAGTTTCTGCATTGAGGTAATATTGTTCTGAGTTTTTGTCCATTTGATCACCCCTTTAAAACAAATCGTGACATTAAACTGATGGGCGTCGGGCTATGCTCTTGCAAGCAATCCAGGAGTGACTTCCGTCTCCAACAGTGACAAGAGCCCATATTTTATTTCCTTTAAAAATAGTTGTCATTCTAACCTTCCATTGCAAATAGTTAGAAATGCCATCTAACCGGTCTTCAAATCTGATGGAAGCCATATTCAAATAACTATTCCCCTTTGGCCCAACTTTGAAATCCAATTCTACACAATGCACTTCTTATAGAGTCCTTGCTCTGATACCATGAAGATTTTTAATGACAAAATCATAAATATTTCATTCACACATTTCGTCAAACACTTGACGAACCTGAGATTTTAGTCTTTTAATAATTCCTTTAAAACAAAAATCAACTGAAAGATAAAACACTTAAGTCAAGTAAATCACTAACCCATACTCTGATAAGGAAACAAATAGACTAGTGATTTTTGGTCCAATGATTAGGGCAAAAACCCCACTGTGGGGAAAACCCTAGTGTTATTGGATAAATCCGTAAGTGCGGACACAAACCGATCTCCCTAGATCCACCTGGATCTAGAACAAAACACACCAGAACATGACACTTTCCTTAAGTTTTAGATATTGAATTTACTAATTAAAGGGAGATGAGTGACATACCGTTTAAATGTCTCTTCCTCTCGCCATCGCCATCCTAGCTCTGTTCCATCACTCATACAAGAATGATCCTACAAGAGAACACAACCAACCAAAGTGATAGCAATAGCATAAACTCAATATAAACCTATGTATGTGATCAAGGAATCATACAATAAAACACAACAAGATTTATAGGAAAGAATCATATTACTGTATCATATTAAATGTGAAAGAGAGATTACAACCATTGCCTTGATGTCGTAAGGTCCCTTCCAACTGTCCTTCGTTCCCCACACACTTTCACTCCAAGAATTCTGAGAGCATAGATTTGATGATATTCACAATCTAACTTGACAAAGAAAAGCTCAAGAACCAACAAAAGCTAACCCAAGCTAACAAAAGCTAACTTTCTCCATGAGAACTCCTCTTCTTTTATAAGTTGAAGAGGATAAGGTGAGGAGATTAGGATGATCCCACTAAATCATGAAAGCGAGTAAGATCCAAACCTTTCGGATGCCACCTCACATTAGAAGCTTCTCCTTCTAGAAGATTCGAGAAAACACTCATTTTTCCCACGTGCTGGAATTCTCGCACCCTAGCTATAGAGCAACCTGCGAACACCTCGCACCCTGGCTATAGTGCAACCTACGAGAATGGGTCATTCTCGCACCCTGCCTATATAGCAACCTGTGAAATTCCCTTTTTATAAGGTTTTTACATAGGAAAAAGCAACTTCTTTTCTCAGGAGAAGTTCTTCTCCCTTCTCTCTTTAGGAACTCAGGCCACTGACCCCTCTGAAGGCAACAGATAGGTGTACATCATTAACGATCATAGGGATGACGAAAATAATGTGTAACACCTAGAGAGATTATTTCTATTATTCAAGAGCAGATCTGAAATTTCTTACAACCTATAAATTTATTAATTCCAACTCTAAATTAGAAATGCAAATCAACTTATCTCAGCAATCTGATTTCTTTCTAGAAATTTGTGCCAACAAGCTTCAACTACCCACACGTGCCAATCAAACAACAACCCAATTTATGGGAAATCATGTCACTATACAGATAACAAACAAAAACAATAAAAGAACAGAAATCTATCTCGAGAATCATGCCAACAAGTACAATATGGACTATACAAACTTCTTCCTTGGAAATCATGCCTCTCTCTTGCTGTACAGACTATCTTCTCACTGTACGGATTGTCCTTCCTTCTATTATACGGACTGTTATGATTGCACTGCCTTGGAAACCATGCACTCTAATTTTCTTTGAAAACTGTGCTCAAGAAATCTCTCTTAGAAATCAGATCTCTCTCCTTTGTCTTTTTTGTGTGGTCTTCTCACATTCCTAAGCATGTATATGTACTCTTTCTTTTCCCAAGAAACTTTAACTTACATAACCAGCTCAATCTAATGGTTAGCATAAGTCTAATCTGAGGGCTCATATTTAATTTTCCTCATTAATTACAAAATAAGTAAAAAATGCACATTAAATACTTTTGGGTCCCACAACTTAAAATCACTTTAAGTTATAAAGTACATTCACTCTATAAAAGAACTTTATTTAAAAATTCACTTTACAAATAAAACATGTCTAGGAAATATGACTTTATGTCCTCCCCATGAAAAAAAAATAAAAAATGAATGAGGACATCCCTTGTTACATTTTAACACTCCCTCTTAACGAGGGAGGTCCTCCTGAAATTTTTACTTCCAGGACCATTCTCGAACTCCAAGGTATCTGCAGTGGTTGCTCCTTCTGAACCTGAATGTTTCCTTTGAACTGGTCTGGTGGAACTGTGTCTTCTACTGATGCTTCGAGAAATCCCGTCTCGTCTCTGACCATTTTCTGATTGGCTTAACTCATACCAGTTTATCTTTCTTCTAGTACTAGATCCCTGAAATGAGGACTAACATTCATGTGCACCTTCATTCATTTGAGATTCTTTCTCTCCCTCTGAGTCAGATATCTAACCTGACTGACATCTCACAGGCTGGCCAAGCACTATGTATACTCTACCTCTCCATTCTCCAATCAAAACTGTCTTGATGGGAATCTCATCTACTACATGAATATGAACATAACCATGTTCAAAACTGATTACATATCGAGCATCCTCCAGATCTGAGACTTAGAGGAGATTAACTCTCAGCCCTGGTAAAAACAACACCCCTTCAACTTCTAGGGTCTCTCCGAAGTCCCAAAAAAACATGACACCGCCGACTCCTCTGATATGGTGAGTCCCATTCACAACATGACTAGGACCAATATCATATATGAAAAACAATTATTCCATCATTCCTGTCATATGACTAGTGGCCCCACTATCCACCATCCAAGTCCTGTCAAACTCAAATATGTTGTTTTTGCCACTAGAAACAATGGAAACAAGAGAAAACTCTTTCTCAAACTTCTCACTAAAGTCATTTACCTCTGTAGAGGTTGCTACCTATTTCTCCTTCTCCTTCTCCTTTGTCCCCTTTCTGTTGGGACACTGTGCTGCATAGTGTCCATATTCATTGCATTCAAGGAAATGAACTTTGTTGATGTCAATCCTAGAACCCTTCTTACTTTTTCCCTTTCCCTTTGACAGATTAGAGAAGTTCTCTTCAATAGCTCCCTCTCTTCCCTTCTCTCCATTCACCTGGATCTCCTCTTGAGTGAAATCATCCCAAAGTCTACTCCAATTTGGAAGTTTTTCACGTCCCACAATGCATTTCACAAAGTCTTCCCAATCCTTTGTAAAACCTCTCAAGGCTATCCTCACAAGCTCTAAATCTGAGATGACTTCCCCCACAACTGCCATTTCATCCTTAACTTGTGTCAACCGGGTAATATATGGAACCACACCCTCACCCATGGTCATCTTGATTGAATGCAGTTTATCTTTGAGTGCCATCTTATGGTTTTCATTTTTAGCCTTGTATAGGTTTTTCAGTGCCTCCCACATTTCTTTGGTTGTCTTATTTTCAACCAGGTTTGGGATGAGTGGATCCCTTAATCCATCCAAAATGAGTCTCCAGGATTTGGCCTCTTTGACTTCAAGAATATCTAAGGCAATAAGATCGTTGGAGGGAGGAACTATCACAATAGTGATAAGAGCCCACAATTTATTTTCTTTAAAAATAGTTGTCATTCTAACCTTCCATTGCAAATAGTTAGAAATGTCATCTAACTGGTCTTCAAGTCTGATGGAAGCCATATTCAAACAACTATTCCCCTTTTGGCCAACTCTAAAATAAAATTCTACACAATGCACTTCTTACAGAGTCCTTTCTCTGATACCATGAATATTTTTAATGACAAAATCATAAATATCTCATTCACACATTTCGTCAAACACTTGACTAACCTAAGATTTTAGTCTTTTAATAATTCCTTTAAAACAAAAAGCAACTGAAAGCTAAAACACTTAAGTCAAGTAAATCACTAACCCATACTCTGATAAGGCAACAAATAGACAAGTGACTTTTGGTCCAATGACGAGGGAAAAAACCCACTGTGGGGAAAACCCTAGAGAGATTATTTCTATTATTCAAGAGCAGATCTGAAATTTCTTACAACCCATAAATTTATTAATTCCAACTCTAAATCAGAAATGAAAATCAACTTATCTCAACAATATGATTTCTTTCTAGAAATTTGTGCCAACAAGCTTCAACTTCCCACACGTGCCAATCAAACAGAAGCCGGATTTCTAGGAAATCATGTCACTGTATAGATAACAAACAACAACAATAAATGCACAAAATTCTACCTCGGGAATCATGCCAACAAGTACAGTACGAACTGTATGGACTTCTTCCTTGGAAATTGTGCCTCCCTCTTGTTGTATGGACTGTCTTCTAACTGTACATACTGTCCTTCCTTCTGTTGTACAGGATGTTATGATTTCACTGCCTTGGGAACCATGCACTCTAATTTGCTTTAAAACCGTGTTCAATAAATCTCTCTTAGAAATATGATCTCTTTCCTTTGTCTTTTCTGTGTGTTCTTCTCACATTCCTAAGCATGTATATGTACTCTTTCTTTTCCCAAGAAACCCTAACTTACATAACCAACTCAATCTAATGGCTATCATAACTCTAATCTGAGGGCTCATGTTTAATGTTACTCATTAATTACAAAATAAGTAATAAATGCACATTAAATAATTTTGGGTCCCACAACTTAAAATCACTTTAAGTTATAAAGTACATTCACTTTATAAAATCACTTTATTTAAAAGGTCACTTTACAAATAAAACATGTCTAGGAAATATGACTTTATGTCCCCCCCATGACAAAACACAAAAACATGAATGAGGACATCCCTTGTTACATTTCAACACTAGGTGTGTGTGAAGTAACTCCAACACCCCCCTTGAACATCACTATGGTGAAAATAAAGAATGGGTCCCGACAACGAGGCCATGTTAGGTACCCAAATACAAAATATACACTGAAAATAATGTGAGGAAAGAGGGAAAATGTCATGGGAACCCCCCCCCCTCAAGGTACAATGTATGTAAAAATAAGAATTGACATTTTCTAAGAAAATATGTCCTTCACACCAAGATGACTTCGCAGAGAATGGAACTTCTTCTCAGTGAAGATCTTGGTGAAGATGTCTGTCGTCTATTCTGCTGAGGGAAAAAGATGTAGGTTGATGATCCCATCATGTACTAAGTCTCGAATGTAGTGCATGTGGATCTCGATGTGCTTCTTCCACTGCCTCTGAAATGAATCTCTGCAAAACTTCAGAGTGCTTTGGTTGTCACACCAGATGACGATCAACCGATGAAACTAAATTCCCAACTCAATGATAAAATGTTGTAGCCACATAGCCTGAATGGTTATGTTGACTACCCCTTTGTACTCTGCCTCGGCTGAAGATAGATCAATGAAATCTTGCTTGTTTCTCGACCAACAGATAGGCTTAGAACCAATACTGAGTGAGTAACCAGATGTGGAATTGTGATCAATGTTGTCACCAGCCTAGTCAAAATGATTTAACCCGATGAGATATGTTGTCCCTTGACCAAGTTTTGAGAGATTCATGGTCATAGTGACCTATTTTGGGACTTTGATAGCTTGTCGAAGGAGGAGTGCAAGACAAAGCGAAGATCAAGGGATCTTGGCCCACTTTTGGGTCCTTTTTGGGTTTTTGGGATTCTGTAACGGGATTGGGATGTCGGCCCATGGTTTTACCCATGTTTAGGCCTATTTTGTAATATATAAATAGATGCCTAGGCTAGATAGAAAGGGGAGAGAAGTGGAATAGTGCATTTATGTGATGTGACTGTATGCTAAGTGCAAGTAGAGTCTGTAAGCGCTTTGTGCATGACTGTGAGAGACTTGCAGAGATAAGTGCAAGTGGTCGTAACAGATGGTGGAAGGCTTTGTGCTGTAACGCAAGGAAGAAGGATCTAGCAAGCTGCGCAGATCTTCTGTCCTGTGCGAAGTAAGGGTTTTGATGGATCTATGCTTGTAACTGATTGACTGAAGATAATAAAGAATAAGAGTTGGCGGACATAGCCCCAGGGTGGGGGTGAACCACGCAAACATTGTATTATCTTGCTTTGTGCTTGTCTTAATATTTTTATGCCTTGTTTTCCTAAGTGCTTTAAGATGATTAGATAGATGTACTTATGGTTAGTGCTAATGACATGTGAGAATATTATAACTAATCCATATGAATGTGCTTAGTGCTTGATCCACTAGATCTACCTCTCTATTGATACTAAGTGCTTGAGTACGTTATATCAGTGCGAATGCTGCGAAGCCCTGTTTTATGAGCGAAGTGATTATTGATTGTATATTGAGGAACTGACAGTGATAATTTTTTTAATAAGTAGTACAATCAAAGATCTGTGTCCCAACTAAGGTTGCAGACACCTGAGTATTGCAACCAACCCTACCTCTACCTCGGGTGAGACTTCATCTGCTTCGTAGGTGTTTTCGAAAGGGTGGGTAGTTAGGGCTTTGTTGATGCACTATTGTAGCGTTGAACCCTGGGTCTGACCCTGTGTCAATAAATGGTTCTGTTTCTAGGAACTGAAACTGTGATTGCTGGGAACTGAGAAAGAAGAAGCTCTGTGCAAAGATTCATCCTGAAATTTTGAAATCTCTGTGCGTAGATTTGTGCCCCAGTGCACAGTATTATACTTGACTTATAAATCTCTATGCTAAAAGAAAGAATTTCGATTTGAAGAAAAGAGGTCGAATCTGAAGAAAATAAGCAAGATCTGAAAACTTTGTGCTCTAAGAAAAGAAAAAGTGAGAATTTCTGATTAAAAGAGGTAAGATCTGCAAGCTCTGTGCTCTGATAAAGGTAAGAATAGTTAAAAGTTTTAGATCTAGAAGCTTTTTGCTCTGTAGAAGTAAGATAAGTGGAAATTTTTGTTTCTAGAGTATGGATCTAGGTATGTTTAATAAAGTCTGTCCTAGTTTGAAAATTAGGGAATTAATAGATGAAAGAATATTTGATATGAGTAGATCTGATAAGAACAGTGAAATATATGTTATACCTATGCATAGAAAGAATGTTTGGACTAACAAATGGATGCAAGATCCTAGAAATAATTTATTGCAGGTTAGCTCCTATGATCCTAGCATGCAGTATAGGAGAAGTTGGGGATCATTTAAAAGAAAGAGAGAATTAACCCTCTGTTACAGTTGCAGAAGACCAAGACATATTTCTACAGCATGCCCTAGGAGAAGACCTGGTTGTCTTTATTGCAAAGCTATGGACCATGAAGTGTTGGATTTCCCTAGAATGATTGCTAAGCTTGAAAATATGAACATAAGACAAGAAAACCCTAAGGCAGATCCAAAAACTAAGGCTATAGAAGAACCCCAGAAAGAATGAAAGAAGGTATTGCTATAGATGAAAGAAACCTTGAATGACCACCAACATTTTAGATTATCAGAGATCTTTAAAGAAAACGAATGCATCGAAGCAAGAATAAGAGACTTTGACATTGACAGTGTTCTAGACAAGGAAACATAAGTGAATGTCATGACTGAGAGAACTTGGGAAGCTATAGGGAGGCCTGCTATGATTCCTTCATTAGGAGGAATAGGATTATTCAAAGGAAAACTGGTAAACCTGTTTGGGAGGCTCACTCAAATACCTATGAATGAAAATGGAACTTTGACAGAAGAAGATTTTGAGATTATTCAATTTATTGATGACCGCGCCCTGTTTACCATGTTACTACAGAAACTTTGGATTGAAAGAGATCAAGACAAATGGAAAAAGGAAGAAGTTTTAGAGCAGAAGAAACAAGAGTTAAAAGATTTCATGACTAGAAGAATCGCATACTTGATTGAAGAACATGAGAACAGATCGAAGATATTTAACACTATCAACCCAAATGTTGAAGCTGCAAGAACATTAGAGAATCCACAGAATATTGAAGTACCTATTCTAGACAAAGAAGAAGTATTATCCCGGAACCCTAGGGAAGAATCTCAACAACGTACAGTGACTATGTCCAAATATGATAAGAATCAGAATGGAAAAAGGACTACCGAGACGAAGCTCACTGGAAAGAAGGCCAGGAAGCTAAGTAAGAAGAGAGATAAGTTTGAAAAGTTACAGAAGGTTCCAGAGGGAACTTCGCAGAAAGAAAATTGGTATAATGGGAGCTTCTCCGGGATATCAGAACAATGACTCATGGAACTTCTCCATGGTGAGGAAATATAGCCGTTGGGACGGATATTTCTATTTGACTGCCACTCTGAATAGGTCAAAAAGAATTAATAGCTCAACACCAGACCATTGGACTGCACCATAATGGATATAACAAGATTTAATGAGGCTTCATGCCCGTTACAAGCGAACCATTGCTGAGTTGACTATTTATCCCATCGCGCCATGCACAAAGAACGCTTTTTCTAACCAAGAATTTGAGCCCATAGACCAAGTGAATTGTATACAGTGATCACTACCCTCTTGTTTTTTATTCTAGTGAAATATCTGATCTAATTGTGAACCTGATATTATTAAGCCCGAGCGCGTATGTCCGATGAGCTCACCGTAGTTGAAGAATCAGTAACAAAAGTACTCCTCGACTTGATGACTGAAAGATTCATGTCGGAGTGAGGATTGTCTACCAATCTACAAGCATCATCGATGAGAGGACTTCCAACCTCTCCATCCACTGCTCGAGCCAGACCATCATGACCCAGAGACGAAAAGATATCTAAACACAGAGACGATCTCATGAATGCTAAGTTGATTCTGAGCATATTTCCCACCTACCTACCACCTCTGAGCGGCGCAATAAAATGAGACAGTGTGCCCAGAGACTTCCAGTATGAATTGGTCATTGCATACCTCCTGAAGGGGATACAAACAGTTCACGCAGATCAAGAAAAGATAGCAGCGTTGAAGTTTAGCAACTTCAACCTCGGTGACAAGAAGGTCTACAGCATGCTCGCCCCACATAAGTACCTGACTAGGAAAAAATGAAACAATTCAAAGATCATCCCTCAGCCATGGACCCATAACATCGCGCAGTCCACACTGCTCAACGTCATGAAGATTCCTCACTTCGGAAGGCACCAAGAAGTGAATGCATGCATCAAACTGTTGTTGTCCTGTTACCATGGAGGATACTTGTGGTTAAACCACTGTATCATAGTGGATCCGACATTGATCAATCGGATCATAGGGATGAGTATGCAAGGCCCCCAACAATATTTCTATCTCGAAAAAACCATAGATCGCACTTTAGCTCAAAGTATAAAAGACACTTACGATGATGTCGAGAAAGGAACGCGAGGTTACAAGGTAGCTTCTATCCAAAGAGGTGTAGTGTGCCTAGCCTGTCAATTGATCGCAAGAAAGTTAGTCCACAAGAGCTGACCCACCCAAGTCACTACTTTTTTAGTCGACCTCATAGGGAAGCGCGTGGAGGGCCTACAAATGAATTGGGCAAAATACCTCATGAACCAGTTGGAACTGGACTGCAGGGAAGTGCAAGATCAAGGATATGAGTTCCACTTCAGTTGGCTTCTAATCCTGATTTCTTTCATCACATGGGAGATGACGGAAGGTACGAACTTCCCAGACATCAAGCCGTTTGAACCTCTGGCCACGAAGTTCAGTACACTGTGGTATTCCAGTGACATGAACACGCAATGGAAGTCAAATGCCATATTCCACACATATTAAAATCAATTGAAGTTAGCTATCCAGTTTGAGCCTCACATCACGCCAAATAGGCTTCACAGGTTTCAGCCTTTAAAGAAATTCAACATGGACTGGCATTTCATTTATATTACAATGTGCGCTGACAAGCACAAGAAACAACTTCAATCTTACTATAAGCTGACAGAGGATGACTTAGAAGAAATCACCAATGTCTAGTTGGTGGACCTCCTCATTCTAGTCGACCTGTGGAGATGTCCGACATTGACAGTCTAGAAACAGTGCATGATACACCT
Organism: Picea engelmannii; assembly: GCA_009831015.1. Lineage (NCBI taxonomy): Eukaryota > Viridiplantae > Streptophyta > Pinopsida > Pinales > Pinaceae > Picea > Picea engelmannii. The sequence continues at coordinate 47,429 of ML812684.1, forward strand.
GGACCTAGCAAGATAAAGAAGACCGAAGAGGTCCATGATTTGGATAGTGCATCTGTGAATACCGCTTCCATATCAATAGAGCAAGGAGGAGATGGTGGAGAGATATATGGCATAGAAGTTGAACAAAATAAAGGCGAGGTTACACTGCCTAGAGACGAGGAGGACCCCTTGAAGAAAAGGAAGGTTTCCCCTTCGAAACCTTCTTCTAGGAAGAAATCGAAAGAATCTATGACCAAAATGCAGACCATCCTCACCTCCGAAAACTTCGATTTCATCATAGCAGCCCTGGATGATGCTTCAATGGAGATAGCAAAGAAGCAAGAAGCTCAGTAGGAGGAGGTGTTCCATCAAATTAAGGACACGCTCCAAGGAGTGCAACAGACACTATAATCCAGCCGCACAGTCTCCACTGTGCCTCTGTCAGCAAGAACATCAAAACTAGGAGATGAGCCAGCTCAACTCCACCGCATCACCCATACAATCGAAGCTTTCCTTCGGTGAGCTCAAGAAGAAACAACGCAAGCCACCCAGGATTTGGAACAAGTATAGGGAGACCTTGTAGAACAACACAGTACTACAGAATGGGAAAATATTTCTCTGCAAGCGAAGTGGGATGAAGAAAAAGAACAATTGCAGCAAAGCAAGGAACAATTTCTCCCAGAGCAACTCGAAGTAAAGTAAATGGTTCACAGAGAAATTCTCTCTATGATAGTCATAGAAGTAAAGACCAAAGAGAGATTTCCACAATAGGTGGCACAACTGGAAGACGTAATCCAATAGCTCCAACAACGCATAGAAGGCTTGGAGCTTCACACTGTGCCTGAGACCCCTGAAGATGTAAGAGACCAAAGGGAATCCACTGCCCGCAACATAGTTGACAAAATAAAATCTTTTGCCTTGGAGTGCAAGCAGCTAAGTAACCGCAATGCCCAAACATATGAGAACCTCACTGAGAATCCATAATTACAGGCATTAGAGTTGCAACTCAAGGAAGCAAAGAAGCACATAGACACACTACAGGCGCAACTGAAGGCCTTGTCGGTCGTGGAAAGAATGAAGCAGTCTCAGGAGAAATGCATCGCTCAACAACAGATCCATATGATTCAAAGAAGAGTGATGGAAGTTACTCAACGACTTCAACCTGTGCAAGATAAGGCATGCCAATTATTCACAGAGGTTGAAAATCGAGGAGCAGAGCTAGAACAGGTTTTCATCACAGCGGAACAACAACTATAAGGGCCCGTGAATGACATAGTGATCCAAGAGTTCATCGAGCAAGAGGCCATCACACAACAACAGGTCAAAGCAACTCAAGCCAAGATCGAGGCCTTCGAAGCAGAACTGGTATATTAGAGTGACTTAGGATGAGTCCCAGGTGAGTGTTGGGGGCATGTTGGCCCTTGACCATGTTTTGGGAGATTCTTGGTCATAGTGACCTATTTTTGGACTTTGACAGCCTGTTGAAGAAGAAGCACAAGATGAAGCAGAGATCAAGGGATCTCGTCCCACTTTTGGGTCTTTTTTGAGTTTTTGGGATTATGTAACGGGATCGGGATGTCGACCCATGGATTTACCCATATTTAGGCCTATTTTATAATATATAAATAGATGCCTAGGCTAGATAGAAAGGAGATATAAGTGGAATAATGCATCTATGTGATTTGAATGTATGCTAAGTGCAAGTAGAGTCTGTAATTTCTTTGTGCATGACTATGAGAGACTTGCAGAGCTAAGTGCAAGTGGTCTTAATAGATGGTGTAAGGCTTTGTGCTGTAATGCAAGGAAGAAGGATATAGTGAGCTACACAGATATTTTGTCCTGTGTGGAGTAAGGGTTTTGATGGCTCTGTGCTTGTAACTGATTGACTAAAAATAATAAAGAAGAAGAGTTGGTGGATGTAGCTCCAGGGTGGGGGTGAACCACGTAAACACTATATTGTCTGGCTTTGTGCTTTTCTTAATATGTTTATGTCTTCTTTTGCTAAGTGCTTTAAGATGATTCGATAGATCATTTTATTCTTAGTGATAATGACATGTGAGAATATTAGATCTGATCCATATGAATGTGCTTAGTGCTTGATCCGCTAGATCTACCTCTCTATTGATGCTAAGTGCTTGAGTACGTTATATCAGTGTGAATGCTGCGAAGCCCTGTTTTATCAAGGAAGTGATTATTGATTGTATATTGAGGAACTTGTTAGTGATAAAAAATGCACTGGAATTTTGTTTGATAAATGATGCGTAATCTTGCAGGAAAGCTTAGAATTTCTAGATGTCAATCGACTATTCAAGCATGTAAAACAGACTCTCCACGACTTAGAAATTTGATTTTTCCGAAGGCGGTTTATTTCTGGAAAACCTGTCTTTTCGGTGGTTTAGGCGAACATGACGACTTTTCATTAACCACCGAAAGAAGAGATTTCGGTAGTTAATCCACCCATAAGTCTTCTATGTTAACCACTGAAAGCCTGTTACTGCCAGAATGACCGAATTTTTTCCTAGATTGGGATTTTTTGAGTTGGAATGGTTTGAAACCTCTTCAAATGGACAGTTGTTGAATTATCAAATCAGATCCAATAGCTATTTTTGATGGATAAGGGAAAGAAGAGGTGTTTCAATCATTTTTGGTACCTTTTTCAAAGGCAGAAAATCAAGATTTTTGCACACCTCAGCAAATTCGAATTTTATCTCTTGGAAGAGTCATCAATCAGCCTTGGAAGGCTATTCTGCACTGCACAAGGACTCTACAAGATATGAAGACCATGAAATGTTGGATTGACCTCATTTTGAGGATTATTCCTTATCTTCTGCAAACTGAATTTTGACTTTCTATCTTTAGCATATCTGATCCATGCTTTTAGGATCTCAAAACTACATTGTAAAGCTATAAAGCTAAAGGTGGAAGAGGAACTAAGGGTTCGATTTTGAGTTCTGTATCTTACTGTTATTGTATGAAAGACATATTCTGAAATATATCAAGCCTACAAGCTTCTTTCATTTGTTGTTGTCAGACCTTCCTTCATCTTTGTCCATGCTTATGAGTTGAATGTGTTTTTTGTCTTTGTTTAATGGTCCTATGGTAATTGTTGTCTTACTTTTGACTGCTAAGAAAGAATCATAAGCATCTTTGGCTAGTTTGTTGATCCATCATATATATGGTTTATGTATGTTCTGATTGACTGATTAGTTTTCTTATCCATTTGTTATACAAACCTATCTGACAATAGCTCTTGAAGGCCTTGTGCCGCATACATATAGTTTGACTGTCTTGAAATACAATCCAAAGATTAAAGATATTCATCTTGATCCAACACCCACACCTATTATTGAGAAAATAGTTTCCAAAAAGATTGAGTTACAAGGCATCTCTGACCAGGGATGATTTTAAGGATAGAAATTTATTTTAAAATGTAGAAACCTTGGTGAATCTTACTAATCCTTCATATGCCAACTATAAATGTCTGGCGATATTTTTATAAAAATATTCAAATTTCTAAGGATTTTATATAGTTTTTACAAAATTTTGGCGATTTTTAAGGTGAAATCATTTTAGCCTATAGAATTTGGGCGAATCAATTTTAAAATAGCGAATCTCGTTTTTGGAAAAACCATGGAAAATTAGCCCATGAGCGAAATTTAGCCCCTAAAATCATCCATGTCTCTGACTTATAGCCTAGGAGAGTTTCCTGGAGTGATAACAAATTGGCACCGTTGCTGGGGAGAGGAGACTGAAGCTCAGCTTCCCTAGGAGACGACATTAGATCCAGCTTTGATGATAGACAAATCCTGGACATCAATTGGTTGTAATTATATATCTGGCGACTCCATGAAGGATGGATCTGTTGATGACTCCACTGGTATGACATGAACATAATCGTAGCAAAGTGGTATGCCTTCTGTGATTTTTCAAAAATTGTTGGTTTCCCTAATCCGGTACCTACTAGAGATGAATAGGAAAGAAGTATTCCCAGATTTCGAGGAGAAGAGTGGGAAGTGACAACTGAATACTTGTTGGATTTTCATGACTTTATTCACCAGCTTGAAATTATGCATGAGGATGTTCAGATCAAGCTCTTCGAGTTTTCTTTAGAGGGGATCGCTCGTGATTGGTGCCGGTCACTTCCGGTGGCCAGTATCAGCTCTTTGGTAGATTTTCATGCTGCCTTTCATTTGTTTTGAAAAGAAATATTTTCAGCTGATCTTTTATATCCCGAATGTTGTCACAAATTTCATTTATTGACTAAAGATTCAGAAAATTATGAAGAGTATGTTGTTATAGGGGATATTTCTCATTTTGCCCAAGACATTGATGAGCTTCACAATGATAGCCATAGTATAAGTGCTTTTGACATTGTGCCAAATGCATTTATTGTTTTAGGCTTTCAGGAAAATCGAATTGTCCCCTTTGAAGACTTGAAAGGTGATGAGCAGATTGACAAATCAACAAGTGAAAGTGTTGAATCTGTAGTAGATGCTGAGGGCAACTCTAAATTTTCTGGTTTGCAGGGGATGGAAGATCTTAGTAGATATGAGGAGGAAGGAGATGAGATGAAAGGTTCGGATCAACAATCCTTCTTATATGACTCTCTGACAGAGGATGAGTAGTCTGTATTCAACATTGAGACCAGTAATGGTAAAAGAGAGCAGAAAAAATTATATCAACAATTTATGATGCATGTTTCTTTGTCAGATGTTGAGCACCCAACTTGGTATGAATTTTCAGATCCGATTGCCACTCATATGGAGATATTTTGCAGTAAGAAAATTCCAGTTGTTGCCATCGTTGAGGTCAGATTTTTTGATTGCATGTTTGATTTTAAAGATTATGTTTCAAATCCTACAATCTGGTTGTCTATAACTTTGCATAAAATTGCAAGTCAATTGTTTTCTTGGGTGCTTTGGAAATTTATTTTTACTTGATCAATCTACCTCTACTGGTTAGAGTAGGGATTGATACAAGAATAAGATTTTCTTTGAGCAGGTAGATTACTTTTAGTTTTCTTGAATAATCAGAACAGACTACAGATAGGCTACAGGTTTGCAGAAGAGCAGTCATACAGGATCAGTTATAAAAAATGCACTAGTTGCGAGCGTCTATGCAAGGCTAGAGTTGCAAGGGCTGGTGCAATCTGGCATCCAGTATCAAACAACACTTAGGTTGTTATGAGATAAGCACAAACTATTTCACAAGTTGTTGTTTTCACCAGGCCATCTCTTGGACTTTCAGGATGGTCATGCATGGGTTCTCGTCATCGTACAGTATCTACAATAACATCATCATCATAATGGCGATTGAAGAAAAAGAAACACATTCATTTGAAATAGATCCTGCTCAGGTTGAAAATGTGAAATAGCATGGGGATAAGATAATTTTTTTTGCAGACAATCTTTTTGCACTTACCGAATATGCAATGAAGCTCAAGAAGCCCATGATTCATGATGCTACCATTCATCGCGAAAGAGCAAGGATCCTATATGCATTCAAGCACGAACTTGATGTTAATATCGTTTTCCTTTCAAAGGTGGGAGATAACTCAATTAATATCCCTGAAGCTAATGTGATTTTACAAATATCGTCTCATGCTGGTTCTCATCGTCAAGAAGCACAACGTTTGGACGTGTCTTGCGATCTAAGGGAGATGTATTATTCTACAAAGAGTCAACCGGATTCCATCATCTATATTATCAGACATGCAATATAATCACCGATCAATGAAAAGCTCAAAGGTTTTAAAATTCAACGCAGGTCAGATATGGGTTTTTAAAAAAAAAACTCTTCATTCTAGCCGCGAATTATATCCAAACTCCCAGTCACACCCACTAGCCAGAACGGGAAGGATAAATCATAGGCAAGAAAAAATGCAGGCTCTCCATGGGCATTTGAGTCTTGGTCGAGTTCTTTACTTATCCACCGCTACCCCTGATTCTTCTTTCATCGCAAACTCCATATTAAAAACCCTCAATCTCCGATCTGGCGAGGCCCTGGTACAGAATGAGGGAGACAGTGATATTGGTAAAGCCATTACTTAGCTGGCAAAAGAACATGGCATCACATGGCCTCCATTCTCAATGATGACCCTGAGCAAGTGATAGAACCAACAGTGAAAGGGACGAGGAATGTGATGGATACCCGCGTAGAAACAAGGGTCAAACACGTTGTCTTTACGTTTTCATCGGTGCGGTTTACATGAATCCTCATAGAGACCCACTCGCCATAGTCTGGGATGACTGCTGGAGAGATTTGGATTACCGCATATAAACCAAGAACTGGTGTTAAAGAGGAGGCAACACCCAAAGCTATTTGCAGATCCCCTCTTTATTAACTCATATGGCACGCAAAGCCAAAATTGAAGCAAGTCGATGCTAGATTGTTGAATTGTTGAATGATCGACAGCTGTAGGGTTTGCAAGCTCACTATTAGCAGATCAATCGCTCCCTCTAACCAAAACTCATCGCAAAGCCCGGTTATTAGTTTGCAAAATTGTACAAGTGTCGATGCTTGTTTTGTTTTACATCGGCGTGCCAAGCTACAAAACTAAAGAGCTAAAACATATGATGCGTGGGTGATTTGATATATAAAAAATGCCAGTAATAACGACAATGGTTGACATTCTTTAGAAGAGAAGTCAGAAGTGCAGATCTAATGGCGAACATCATTTACTCATCCAGTAGATCTTGGTTTGAAGCAACACCAAAATAATGAATTTTTGGGATAAAACATTTGCTTGCTTGTTACCAATATCATGAGATGTTGAGGATCGACATCAACCCCTTCAACACCGACTTTCATTTATGGCAGGAATTGTTGGCGATGGCCACGCTGAACCTCAAGGAGCTGATCCTATTTCATGTGATACTTGAAACAAGAGTGGGAAAGTGTCCCACAACGTGGTGCTCGAGACTTTTAACATTCCAGATCAAGGTGATTGGGATATTCCAGATCTAAACAGGATTGTTTCAGCTACGTTGAATTCTATTGGCATTGGTATTCTAGTACCTGTAAGTGCCAACATTGACAATGAGTCAAGAACAATGGCTTCTGTTTTACCATTTCATGGTTAGCAAGGAACTGGTTTGCAAGGGAAAGAAAGAGCGGTCAATGATAGTAGCAGATCAGATACCAATCAGCCACAAGCTGATCATATTTCAGATGTTCAGGTTGACCCTGGTCATGTTTCATTTCGTTTCCCAACAGGACCATTGCTAAGGCCTTTGCAACAAGCCACAGTTATTCCTCATTTATTGACAACAATGTCCCATCATTGAAATCGCATGAGAAATGAATTTGCACTAAACAGGTTTGATAATCAATCACAAACTAGTACCTTTAAAAGCAATGAAGCAGAGGGTTTTAGATCAACGGGTTTATCATCAGTTGTTGGAGGTTTTCCAACACCAGCAGGCTTGGGTGCAGTAATTCTGTCTACACAACAATTATTGACTCAATAGGCTGAAGCTTCACTTACCACACAGCCGGAAGGCGAGGCAAGTGTAACTGAGGCATGGCACTTGATGATGTTGAGTAGGAAATGGCCTGTGTCACTACACCCACCATAATAATTCTAGTCAGATTGATAGAAAATTGGCTAGTGATTTTGACAAGCTCACATTGGATAGTCTTTATGAATATGCAATGGTTAGGAAAACTGCATACAATGGACAAGGAGGCTATGAAAATTAAGCAAAAGAGGATGTATGAGGGACAGAGGGAAATGATTCATAATCAAACATTCAATCTCGATCAATTTTCTTTTTCCATGGAGGACATCAAGGATGCTCAAAATACGACGACAGTCATGAAATATGCCAACAACAAACTTTGGAAAACAACGAGATGATAAATTGTAAAGGCTAAATGACTCCATGCCCAATACTAAAGGCACAAGGTCTACTAGGTTCTTGGAGACCTCATAGGGAGGTCTCCATCCCAGTTGGAGCCAATGTCAGCGATAAAAAATGCACTGGAATTTTGGTTGAGAAATGATGAAAAATCTTGCAGGGAACTTTTGACTGCCTTCCCGAACTCCAAATGCAGATTTGAAAGTACCATTGGAAAGATTAGAATTTCTATATTTCAATCGACTATTCAAGCATGTAAAACGGACTCTCCACGACTTAGAAATTCAATTTTCCCCAAGGTAGTTTATATCTGGAAAACCTATCTTTTCGGTGGTTTAGACGAACAGGACAACTGTTCATTAACCACCGAAAGTAGAGCTTTCGGTAGTTAATCCACCTAGAAGTCTTCTATGTTAACCACTGAAAGCCTGTTACTGCTAGAATGACCGATTTTTTGCCTAGATCGGGATTTTTTGAGTTGGAATGGTTTGAAACCTCTTCGAATGGATAGTTGTTGAATTATCAAATCAGATACAATAGCTATTTTTGATGGATAAGGGAAAGAAGAGGTGTTTCCATCATTTTTGGTACCTTTTTCAAAGGCAGAAAATCAAGATTTTTGCACACCTCAGCAAATTCGAATTTTATCTCTTGGAAGAGTCATCAATCAGCCTTGGAAGGCTATTCTGCACTGCACAAGGACTCTAAAAGATATGAAGACCATGAAATGTGGGATTGACCTCATTTTGAGGATCATTCCTTATCTTTTGCAAACTGAATTTTGACTTTCTATCTTTAGCATATCTGATCCATGATTTTAGGATCTCAAAACTACATTGTAAAGCTATAAAGCTAAAGGTAGAAGAGGAACTAAGGGTTCGATTTTGAGTTATGTATCTTAATGTTATTGTATGAAAGACATATTATGAAATATATCAAGCCTGCAAGCTTCTTTCATTTGTTGTTGTCAAACCTTCCTTCATCTTTGTCCATGCTTATGAGTTGAATGCGTTCTTTGTCTCTGTTTAATGGTCCTATGGTAATTGTCGTCTTACTTTTGAATGCTAAGCAAGAATCATAAGCATCTTTGGCTAGTTTGTTGATTCATCATATACATGGTTTATGTATGTTCTGATTGACTGATTAGTTTTCTTATCCATTTGTTATACAAACCTACCTGACAATAGCTCTTGAAGGCCTTATGTCGCATAAATATAGTTTGACTGTCTTGAAATACAATCCAGAGATTAAAGATATTCATCTTGATCCAAAACCCACACCTATTATTGAGAAAATAGTTTCCAAAAAGATTGAGTTACCAGGAATCTTTGACTTACAACCTAGGAGAGTTTCCTGGAGTGATAACACAACTGACGGTGCTAAGTGCTGTAGTAAGTAGTACAATCAAAGATCTATGTCCCAACTAAGGTTGCAGACACCTGAGTCTTGCAACCATCCCTCCCTCTACCTTGGGTGAGACTTCATTTTCTTCGTAGGTGTTACCGAAAGGCCTAGTAGTTAGGGCTTTGTTGGTGCGTTGTTGTAGCGTTGAACCCTGGGTCTGCCCCTGTGCCAACAAGATATAATGTAGAATATGATTCATAATGAATCTAAAATGTGATGGTGCCCTGTACGTATCGAAGGATACACTTTGCATCCTTCCAATGTATCTCATGCGGCTCCTGCATGAACCTGGAAACTGAGCCAACTACATAGGAGAGGTCTATTCTGGAGTGTGTGAGATACAACAAAGTCCCCACTAGTTGTATGTACAGTGTGTTGTCAACCAGTGGAGTGTCCCTACCATCCTCATGTTTGACTCCTTATAGGAAAGGAGTTGGAGCAGACTTGCAGTATGTCATGTGAAATATGTCAAGGAGATCGCGTGCATACTTGGCATGAGATAGTTTGATGCTTTATGAATCCTGATTGATCTCAAGTCCAGGGAAGAAGTGTAGCAGAACCATTTCCGTCATCAAAAACCTGTCATGTAGAATCCTATTGACTGTAGTAATCATTGAAGTTGAGCAACTGGTGATCAACAAATCATCAACATACAAAACTAAGAGTAGAAGTGAACCAACCATCCTGAGCATGTAGACATTCGGGTCTGATTTACAATGTACAAAGTTATGTGACAACAGGTAGGAGTCCATCTTGGCATACCATTCCCTCGGAGCATGCTTGAGGCCATAAAGGGACTTCTTCATTCGACAGACCAAAGATGATTCCTGCATAAGTCCCTGGGGCTGATCCATATAGATATTCTCAAGAGATCACCGTTAAGAAATGCATTATTCATGTGCATCTGATAGACTTCCCATCCCTTGGATGCCGCAATGGCAAGCTCCAATCGTATGGAATCCATCCTCACTACTGGAGTGAAGGTCTCATCATAGTCAATGTAATGCATCTACTAAAATCCTTTGGCACCAAGGCTAGCTTGGTATCTATTTATTTGTCCATCCACCACACTCTTGGTCCTATAGACCCATCTACATCTGACAATTTTCCTACCATAAGGAAGGGGAACCAGATCCCAAGTCTGGTTCTTGAGGAGGGAGTTGTACTCCTCTTGCATGGAAGATTCACAAAAGGTATTTCCAGCATCCTTGCCATAAGACTATGGATCTAAAGAATGAACCAAGAAAATATGCCTGGAGGGAAATGGTTCAGTGGAAGTGAGTGAAATAGGAGGCTCCTCGAAATCTGATCGAGTTCTCCTAGTATCAGCTAGATCACCAACAAGATCCTTTGCATCTTGAAGAGTATTTTGTACCCACTTGGGCCTCTACTTTGGCTTTACATCTACATTTGGATGCTCTGACTATACTGACTATATTGCCTCTGTATCTTAATCATCTAAGTGTTATGAATTAGAACTCTCATTTGAAGAAGATTCAACATGTGCATGCTCATCATCCCAGACAAGTGGAAGAATGAAGGTGTATGCATGCAGTTGTCGAGGTACATGCGAGACACTTTCCTTGAATTGGACACTTGACTGAATGATGAGCCGGTCTGAGGAAATATCAATAAGTCTATATCCCTTCACACCATCGGGGTATCCAACAAAAATACACTTAGTTCTCTATGGATCAAGTTCCTTCCTCTTTTTAGAGGGAATCTGGGCCCATGCACGTGAACTGAAAATACGAAAGCGGGTCTTATCCTTGCCATATCTATGAGGAGATATGGTTTGGATGTAGGTTTCACGGTTAATTTATTCGGTCCATAGTCTCTTTGGTAGTGACTTTTCATGTAGCATGCAAGGGACCATCTCCTTTAGAGATTTGTTTTTTCGCTCAACAACTCCATTTTGCTGTGGAGTATAGGGAACTGTGTGCTGCAACTGAATCCCTGCCTCATGAAACAAATTTTGGATCTCATGATTGACATACTCTCCCCTGTTATCAGTTTGAAAAACTTTTATTTTCTTTTCAGACTGTGTCTCAATCAGGGATTTGAAATCTTTGAGGTGTTGAAAGACCTTGGATATTTTCCTTAGAAAGTAAATCCACGTGAAATGTGCGAAATCGTCAACAAAAATGAAAACAAACCTCGTTTTTCTGATGGATGGATGTGTAAAAGGACCCATGAGGTCACTATGGATCAGATCTAAAGGATTGGAAGCTCTCTGATCCTTTCCTTTGTCGAATTTCTCTTGAGGGTGTTTTCCAAGAACACATCCCTCACATACTCCCTTGGAGAAACAGATGTTTGGTAGACCATCAACCAATATTTTCTTTCTAAGATGTTGCATATATCTGAAATTAAAATGTATGAACCTTTCATGCCATATCCTACTACTTTCATCAACATGGGTAAGAAGTAAAGCATAATCTGGTTCAATAAATTCAGAAAATGTATACAATCTAGATTGATGATTTACCTCACTGGTAACAACCTTGGAATTGGTTTGCATGTCTTAGATGTCCACTGCATTTGGTGTGAGTATGGATTTATTTTTGGTGTTGGAATTCATCATCTGATACATGGAGAGAAGGTTGACGAAAATTTTGGGAACATGCAACACATTCTCGAAGCTTCCGTTGGTGACTTCAATTCTTCCTTTACCATTGAATTCCACTGGAGAGTTGTCCCCTATCATAATAGGAGGACCTTTGCATGCCTCCAATGAAGAATAGATTGCTTTTGTGGAATCCATGTGATGTGATGCTCCTAAATCTATGATCCAAGCATCGATATAAGAGTTGATTGCAATCAAGGCATGGATAGAATTGCCTTTCTTGGGATTTTGATCTTCTGGCTTCTTCTTCTTGGCACCTTTGGGGATGCGATCTCCAAGGTTGTTTTGCTGGAGTTTTTGAGTCATTAGATCTATTTGTTTATGCATGCATGTGGATTCTGGATGGAATTATGAGCATTTATCCCATTTTATTCCCTTTCCCCCTTTGGATTCAGAGGCATCGGTGAAGGGTTTTGTGTACCCTTCTCTTGGGCCTTGACCAAGTTTTTAGGAAACATTGGTCATGCTGGACCACTTTTGGTAATTCGACAGGCTGGGTGAAGATGTAGCACCTAGGCGAAGAGGAGATTGTGGGATCTCACTTGTTTTGTGGGCTTGTGGATCGAGCAAAGGGTTTACTAGGGTTTATGTAACAGGTTATGGGATGTCAGCCCATGGGTTTACCCATGTTTAGGCCTTTTTGTAAATGTATAAATAACAAGTAGTTAAGTGATGTAAGAAGTAGCGTTATTTGTGTGCACATTATGTTTGTCTTAGTGAAAGAGACTGGAAATTTCTTTGTACAATTTGGCTGTGTAAATTAAGGCTTTGTGCTATTAAGGAGTTGGATCTGTGCCTTGACCTGATTTTGGGGAAGGTGGATCTAGTGCATTGTGCACAGATCACCTGTCCACTGTGGATTTGGGATCTGTGGCTTTGTGCACAGGAGAAGATGAATGTAATAATATCGATGACTAATAAATAAGAAGAAGAAGTTGGTGGATGTAGACCCACACTGGGGTGAACCACATATATCATGTGTCTTGATGTTCTTTGTGTGATGTTGTTTATCTGATTTATGCTTAGTGTTGTTGTTATAATGTATGTTGAATACATATAATGTTATTTCTTAGTGCTTAATGGTATTTTAATGTTAGATCTGAGCTAATGCTATGTGCTTAAAGGTTTTAAGGGCTTAATCTTGATTGTTACTGCGTTGATCTGTAATAAGGGTTAATCTGTTATGTGAATGAGAATCATAATATAATGCATATTATTGGCCAAATGATCTATTAAGTGTTGTAATCACATATCTGTGCCCCAACTTGGTTGTACACATCTAAGTCCTACAACCCCCCCTCCATCTACCTCGGGTGAGACTTCATTTTCTTCGTAGGTGTTTCCAAAAGGGTCGGTAGTTAGGGTTTTGTAGGTGCGTTGTTGAAGCATTGAACCCCAGGTCTGCCCCTGTGCCAACAAATGGTTCCATTTTCAAGACTTGAAACTGTGATTGGTGGGATCTAAAGAAAAGAAAAAGATTTGTTCATAGATATGTTGTTGTAGTGCGTAATATTCTAATCAACTTGCGAAGCTCTATGCTAAGAAAGGAACCTGATTTGAAGAAAAGAGGTAAGATCTTAAATCTTTGTTCTCTGGTAATGTTTTCTTTGAAAGTATGAATCTAGGTCTGTTTGATATATTTTTTCCTAGTCTGAAAACTAGGGCACAGTTAGAAGAAAGAGTTGATCTAAATAAATTTGATAGAAATAGAGAAAAACATGTTATTCCAATGCATAGAAAGAATTTTTGGACTAATAAGTGGATGCAGGAACCTAGAAATAATTTTTGCAGATTGCAGGCCCAACACTATGATCCCAGTGCACAGTACAGGAAAGACTGGGGCTCATTTAAAAGAAAGAGAGGATTAACACTGTGTTACAATTGCAAAAGGTCAGGACATCTTGCTAAAAAATGCACTGGTAGAGGTCTTATTTGTCTTTGTTGTAAATCTATTGGTCATGAGGTTGAGGATTGCCCAAGAATGATTTCTAAGGTTGAAAATATGAACATGAGACAAAAAAACTATAAATAAGGTCAAGAGACTAAGAATATGTTAAAGAATCATACAAAAAAAGAATTAGATACTATGTTAATACAGTTAAAAGAAGTAATGGATGATCACAGAGACATTAGTTTACCTGATATATTGAAATAAAAACAACGCATAGTCACAATAATAGAAGACTTCGACATAGACTGTGTACTAGATGAAGAAACACATGTGAACATTATGCCAGAAATCACTTGGAAAATTTTGGGAAAGCCTACTATGATACCTTCATTGGGAAGGATAGGCTTGTTTAAAGGAAATATGATAACCTTATGTTGAAGAGTTACTAATATACCTATGATTTCTCGTGAAATGTCAACAGAAGAGGACTTTGAAGTTATTAGGTTTGTTTAAAATAACGCCCCTTTCCCACTTTTATTAGGAAAGACTTGGATTGCAAAATATCATATCAGAAGGAAAGCAGACAAGGAAGCCACATAATGGAAAAATAAATACTTAAGGGACCTCATAACCAGAAGAATAGAGTGACTAATAGAAGAACAAGAGGATAAGTCAAAACAACAGAGGGAAAGAGAACTAGTTGTCGAAGTTGAAAGAATGCAAGAAGACTTGAAGAACCTGCCCCTGAAAGAAAGAGAACACCTACCATGGAGTTAATGAAAGAAGAGGTATTACCTTTGACCCCTTTGAAATAACATCAACAGTGTGAAATCACTATGCTAAGAGAAAATAAGAATAAAAATGGAAAGAGGAATCTGGAGACTCCGATCACAGGAAAGAAGGTAAGGAAGCTCAGTAAGAAGAAAGCCAAGTTAGAAACACTATCGGAAGTTCCAGAAAAGACTTCATAGGAGGAATATCTGTAGAACTTGAACTTCACCGGAATAGCAGAACCACACAGAACGGGACTTCACCACGATGAAGCTATATTATCATTTGAGGCACTCTGACTATTAGAATGACACTTCGGAACATCTATAAACACAATTATTGCAGGAAAGATCATCGGTTGACCATTGAGACCGCACCATACTAGATTGATTCACATTGATTGAGGCATTCATACCCGTTCGAGGAACCTATTACGACGCTTTCTTATTTAACCCATCGAACGTTGCACCAGGACCACCTTTTTCAAACCGTGATATCCGAGCTAACAAAGAATCAATTGTATTGCATTGTGACCTCACCATTCATTTGATTACCTCGCTTGTCCATTCTCCTACCTGATTAAGTTTGTTACAAGTGAGAATCTTAGGTGAACCAAGCGAGTTAGAAAAGTCTATGGAGGATATTCTTGTAGACCTCATGGCTGAGAGAGTCATGTTTGTAGGCATACATGTGTCATCAACTGGTGGATTGCAAGCATCCCCATTGACTGGAAGGAATTATGGCCACATTGTTGAGAAGCGAGGAAAACACCGTGACGATATGGATAACACAAAGTAGATCTCGTCAGTCTTTCCATAGTACATATTGCCTTGGGCTGGCACAGTGAACCACGACAATATTCCAGGTGACTTTGAGTACACGTTGATCATTGGGTACATCCTAAAGGGGATACGCATAGTTGGACCCTAGTTAGGACATATCCCATATTAGAAGAACATTGAATTTAGCCTTGGAGAGAGGAAGAACTACGTGATGCTCATGCCACATAGGTATAGTAAGAAGCCGCACATAGTCTCCCAGACATGGATTAAGGAGCTTGCGCAATCAACGATCCTGAACGTGATGAATATCCCTCACTTCGGCCGACATCAGGAGGTTAACACTTGCCTTAAACTCCTCCTGTCGTGTTACCATGGAGGGCATATGTGGCTTGATAGGTGAGTCACTGTGGATCTGTCATGATCCACCTCATCACAGGGCTGAGCATGCAGGGACCGGACCCTCAATAGTTCTACCTAGGGAAGACTTCAGATTTCTCCCTAGAACAATGCATAAAGGAAGAATATGGCGATGTCGAAAAGGGAAAGAGAGGCTACAAGGTAGCCTCCATCCAGGATGGCGCAGTGCGCCTATCTTGTCAGCTTATAGCTGGTAAGCTCGTTAGAAAGAACCGTCCAACACATGTCACAGGATTCGTAGTAGACCTCGTAGGGAAGTGTGTAGAAGGAATGAAAATGAATTGGGTGAGTTACCTTGTCAACGATCTTGAGAAGAACTTCCTCGAAGCGCATGATCAAGGCTACGAGTTCCATTTCAATTTTTTATTGGTTTTAGTCACATTTTTCTCTTGGCATATGCCAAAATGAGTGACATTTCCATAATTTGAGCCATCAGATCCGTTGGCCACAAGGTTGTCCACCTTGTGGTATACAAATGACATGTCGAAGCAGTGGCAGTCAAACATTGTCTTCCATGCTTACTACCAGTAGCTAAAGCATGCCATTGAGGCATTTCCATGAATGACCCTGAATACACTTCACTAGTACATACCGCTAGCGAAGTTCTGCGTAAATTGACATTTTATCTACATCACTGTGTGCATGGATGAAAGTAAGGAGGAACTGCAGTCCTATTATAAGTTGACCGACGAAGATATGGTGGATATCACCAAAGAATGGACAACAGATTTCCTTTTACCAATGGAATATGTAGAACTCTCTGACCCCAACATCATTGGAAATCCCTTGGTCACCTGGGTCAAACATGATGGACAAACTAGAGTGAAGAAAAAAAAGAAAAAGGAGGAAGTGCAAAGCATAGAAACTGATGAGGAGGAAAACGCCTCAGAGGAAAGTAGGCCTGATTCACCCACAGGAGGAGGAGGAGACGAAGTAAACCAAGAATAAGGAAGGGAAGAAGGAGAAAATAAAAACAAAGGAGAAGTTACACCACCGAAGGATCCCCCTACTGAGGCTAAAACATCGAAGAAAAGGAAGGTTTCCTCGTAGAAAACCTTAGCAGGAAAGAATACCCAAGCCAATAAGCCTCTTTCAAAGAATGTTCTCACAGTGGATGATGTCGATGTGATCATCACAGTCATGAATGACACTTCAGAAGATATCTTGCAGAGACATGGAGCAAAGCATGAGACACTATATGAACGAATTGAGAAAGAGCTCAAAGACATACAACAATCCATCTATTCGAGCTGCCCAGTACCTATTGCGCCTTCTTCGTCGAAGATTGCAAAATTGAGGGATGAGCCCACCCAATTACGAAGGTTAGTATATGCAATAGATACTAGACTTTGTTGAGTCCAAGAATAAAAGGAGCAGGCTAAAAAATCCTTGAAGTAAGAAAAGGAGGAGGTCTTAGAGAAACTTCACGTT
Organism: Picea engelmannii; assembly: GCA_009831015.1. Lineage (NCBI taxonomy): Eukaryota > Viridiplantae > Streptophyta > Pinopsida > Pinales > Pinaceae > Picea > Picea engelmannii. Next base: position 64,589 of record ML812684.1, read on the forward strand.
GTGTAGAAGGAGAAAGATGAAATTCAGGAGATCTTTGAGGAGGACAAAGAGAATATCCAGAAAGAAAAAGACCAGTTCCTCGTAGAGCAGACTATGCTTAAAGAATCAATGATTAAAGCACTTCTCTCTATGTCGAGCTTGGCATAGGAGGAAGAAGAGTCAGTCGAGATACAAGTGGGCAAGCTCATTGTGGCCATTCAGCCACTTCAAGCAAGAGTAACGGAGTTAGAACTTCAAGTAGTGTTGAGCACTCCATAAGAAGTGCACGATCAAAGGGAAGAAATCGCTAAGAGAATAGTTGGAATGATCATGGCACTCACCTTACAATGCAAGCAATTGTGTGATCATAGTGCATAGAACTATGAATGCTTCATAGAAGATCCAGAGTTGAGGAAACTGGAAGAACAACTCCAAGAGGTGCAACAACAGGCATCTACAGTTCAATCACAAAAGAAGTTTCTTACTGTAGTTGAGAGGATGAAAATATCATAGGAACAACATGCAGTCTAGCAGCAGGTTACTTTCATCCAGAGCAGAGTCATGGAGTTTGCACAGAGACTCCAGTCAGTGTAGGACGAAGCCTGCATGCTTTTTGAAGAGATTAAAGGACAAGACTTGCAGCTATAACAAGTGGTTACGACAGTGGAACAACACTTGGAAGGGCCTGTTATAGAGAAAGTGATTTAGGAGTTTGTTGAGCAGGAAGGTATGGAAAAGTAGCAAGTCGAGGCAGCTCAAGTTAAGCTCGAGGGTTTTGAAGCAGTGTTTCCTAGATCCGAGTGACTTAGGACGAGTCACAAGTGAGTGTTTGGGGCTTGTTGGGCCTTGACCAAGTTTTGAGGAAACATTGGTCATGTTGGACCACTTTTGGGACTTTGACAAGATGGGCAAAGATGGAGTGCCCAGGCAGAGTGGATATCACGGGATCTCGCTTGTTTTGCGAGTGTGTTGACCGAGCAAAGGGTTTAGTAGGGTTTATGTAACGAGTTATGGGATGTCGACCCATGGGTTTACCCATGTTTAGGCCTTTTTGTAAATGTATGAATAAGAAGTAGCTAAGCGATGTAATAAGTAGTGTTAGTTGTGTGAAAAATATGTTTGGCTTAGTGCAAGAGATTGGAAGTTGCTTTGTGAAATTTGGTTGTGTAAAGTAAGGATTTGTTCTATTAAGGAGTTGGCTCTGTGCCTTGACCTAATTTTGGGGAAGTTGGATCTAGTGCATTGTGCGCATATCACCTGTCCACTGTGGAGTTGGGCTCTGTGGCTTTGTGCACAGGAGAAGATGAATGTAAGAAGATCAAGGACTTAAAAAGAAGAAGAATAAGTTCATGGATGTAGCCCCACATTGGGGTGAACCACATATATCCTGTATCTTGTTGTGCTTTGTGTGATGTTGTTTATGTGATTTATTCTTAGTTTTGTTGTTATAATGTATGTTGAATACATCTAATGTTATTGCTTAGTGCTTAATGGTATTTGAATGTTAGATTTGAGCTAATTCTATGTGCTAAGAGGTTTTAAGGGCTTAATCTTGATTGTTACTGCGTTGATATGTAATAAGGGTTAATTTGTGATGTGAATGAGAATCATAATATATTGCATATTATTGGATAAGTGCTTTGTTAAGTGTTGTAATCAAAGATATATGTCCCAACTTGGTTGTAAACATTTGAGTCCTGCAACCCCCCCTCCATATACCTCGGGTGAGACTGCATCTTCTTCGTAGGTGTTGCCGAAAGGGTCAATAGTTAGTGTTTTGTTGGTGCGTTGTTGAAGCGTTGAAACCCAGGTCTGCCCTTGTGCCAACACCTTCCTTCTTCGTATGTGCATGATATTTCCTTTTGTCTTTATTTTTAGATTTCTGATATTGATGGCTTCCATCTTTCACAGTAAGTGCATGCTCCTTTGGGCCTTTGATTTTTCCCATGTTGATGAGATTGGTTTTCTCTTGTGTCAAGGATTCGATAAATTCCTAAAGATAAGGAATCTTCCAGGTGGATCTAGAGGAAACTTTGACTAAATGGAATGTGGACACGAACACATAGAATTCAGGACCAAGTTTGGAGAGAATGGTGATAACCATTTGTTTCTCCTCCTTAGATTTATCAAACCCGCAAGCTTTGAGTTGCCAAAGTAAATCCTTGAATTTTGTAAAGAAATCTTGGATGTGTCGAAGCTTTTTGGATCCAATGTGAGAAATTCCACCTCCAGCATGTGTCCCCTCATCTCATCTTGTTTTGCAAAGATCCCTTAAAGGTGGTACAAGCTTCATTGGGGGTTTTACATGAAGATATGTGAAAAAGGAGATCGAGAGAAATAAGACTACAAATCGTTTTGAATGCTTCATCCATTCGATTTAAATACTTGGATTTTTCTATGGCTGATGTCGGTTCTCTGTCTGTATTCAAGGTTAACCTATACAATCCTTTGGTTCGGAGGTGAATCATTATTCTCTCCTTCCATGCAAAGTAATTGTAAGGTGTAAGAATGAATTCTTTTGGGAAATCCATCTTTCCGCTGTCTTCAATATTTTGTACCTGCAAAAATTTGGCGTAACTTTTGCTTAGCAGTCCGTCGTCTCTGATACCATGTTAATGTGTTGAACCTACACAGAATATATCTAGATAGAACACACATTTGCAGAGATAAATTAAGAAAGAATAAGCAAGAGAGAAAGAATGGAAGAATTCTCATTAACCGTCATGAATACTGAATAATTTACACATGATATACTTTGTATAACTCAATCAATGCGCACTGTCAATGCGCCATAGTGGTGGTCTAGAGTGATATGGACACACACTAGAAGTTACAGGAGTGAACTAACACCTAGTCTAGTCTCTCAGGCAGTTACGGGAGTGAACTTCCACCTAGCTAAGTTAACTAGTCAACCAGTCTTCAATTAACTAATTGAAGCAGTGTAGTGAGGAGTAGATCAAGTAATAAAGGGTAATGCACTAGTATGGTGATGAAACCAAGGTTAATGTTCATTAGCATGGTTATGATCCCAATGTTTCATGGTGACAAAAATAATGCAGCATCTTGACTCAACTCAACTAGTCAAACTGAAGTGTCAACTGAAGAGAATATTCTCCAGGTGGAATATTCTCCCCTAAAATATAGGAGATTGGATAATGACTAATAATGACTAATAAACAAGGAATAACCTTAGGAAAAATAAATCCTAGTTGTGTGTGAAGTAACTCTAACACCAGGTGCCATGCATAGTCTTTGATACCTAGCTTTGAGTGAAAGGTATGGAATGTGTTGGTGTACTCCAACACCGTCTGGTATCGTTTCTGATGTAGAGTTGTCCATCTCATGTATTGGTCATCATAGTTTTTGACGGGGTATAACTCCTCCTTTAGAGCATCTACAAAGGTTGCCCAAGTGGGTTCTCTCCCAAATAGTGTAGATTCATCCACTGTGTAACTCTCCCAGTAACCCTTCCCACCAAGCTCTGACACGAGGAAGGGATTTAAGGGGCGCGAAGGTGATATTTTCATTGTCAAAATTGTTTTGGATAGAGTAATAACCATCTAGTATATTCAACCATTTTTCTAGAGAATCTCCATCTATTTGGACTTCAAATAAGGGGATATAAAAATTGAATTGTACCTTGAAGGGTGTCGAACTTGCGAAATGGCTTCTTGTCAAATATGTCTCAAACGTAGCCATCGGTAGTTTTCGAAGGATCTGAGAAAAGTTGGCCATCATCTCATTCCTCTGTCATGCGAGGGCTTCCTTGAGAAACATCTTAAAAGGATCTCCTGATTTTTCATCTCTCTTTTTTTCTACTATGGGAGGTTGTTTGGGCCGGCCAGAGAAGTTGTCCTCAAGTGAAACTAGCTTGAGACCCAACTCTCTATACCTTGACCTCATCGGGGACCTTCTCTAAGAAACAACAAGGAGAAACCTGCTCTGATACCACTGATCCGGATTATTTTGAGAACGAAATGAAGACAAGAATATAACTGATATATAATAAGGAAATACACAAATATAATGCAAACAACACATAAATATAGTGAAAAAAAACTTCAATTAATGAACAAGAGAGAAAAACAATATAGAACACACACTAGCATAATGGGGTAGCCTATCTATGAAAATAAGGAGATGTTGGCTACGCTTCATTAGCGAAAAGATTTACATCACACTCCATTTCCTGCTTAAAGGGATTCCTTCACCTCAATTACATATGAGAGAGTGAGAGGAGAACAATTCCCATGATGCATGTGGGATAAATTGAACTAAGTTTATAAAATTCCATAGGCATGTAAAATACTAGGACTTCTCGGGCGATCACCCATCCCAATACTACTCTATCCTGAATGTGCTTAACTATGGAGTTCTAATGGGATCTGGTGCATTAACGCTATGTTGTAGGCATGTACATAATACCACTAGGAAATCATTACATGATATCTCTAATTAACAAATGAAGATGACATTACATTCCATTCTCCATCAAAAGGGTGAATATCATGGTTTATCAAAACCACAAGCTCAAAATGGTGATTCAATGGAAAAGGTGGATGACCATCAAGATCCATCTAGAAGAGAAAAAATAATTGTGTATTGTGTGTGATTTCTTTTCTTGTTTTCCATTGCATGAAAGAGACAATAATTTCATAAATGTAATTAGATATGATCTGTTCACTTAGTTAGCTAATTTTAAAGAAATTAACATGGTATCAAAGCTACTTCTCGTTGAGAAAAGTATATCTATTGTAATCAGTGCAGATCATTGTTGGCCCTTGGTCATGTATTAAGGAAGGAAACAAATATTAAGGAAGAAGAAAGACAAAATATTAAGTGCGTTAAAGACAAACAAATCGAGGAAGAGTTGAAGTGGTTAAAGAAGCATAAAAGAAGGAAAAAAGTAAAGGAAAACAAGCATTTGAAAGAGAATATTAAGGAAGACAAAGTAGAAAAGAACATAGATCGTGGACAAGTCAACAAGTGGAAGAGGACACTAATGGGTGCTTTGGAGCACCTCACGGAGAAGAAGGAAGAACAGGTTGGCGAAGTCCTTAAAATGAGGGTTATGTGGACCCATGGTTTTTGGCACCTGGGCTTTTGTCCATGGTTTTCTAAGAGTCATGGAATGCATAAATAGAGGTCTAGAAGAGTTGCGATGGGAGGTGGTAGTGGTGTTGAGATATAAGATTGTTATGTTTTATGGAATTTTTGTATTTTGGGTCTTCATCTGGGTGCAAAGATTGAATCTGTAGATGGGTGCATAGGGATAGGAAATAAAGAGGAAGAGAGAGAAAGATCTGTAGCTGAGTGCGCAGATAGAACTGTATATATTCATCTATTCTATCAATAAACACAGTTCTATGGACGTAGCCATAGGGAGAGGGTGAACCACGTAAAATCTTTTTGTTCCACATCGTGGATGCTTTGTTATTTACTACATTTTACATTGTTATTTTTCCTGTTGAAGATAAGAAGATATAACTTACGTCGTGAAGTTAAGAATAATACTGTTAAGAATATCTAAGTTATTTTGTGTTGTTTTTTTGGAACCATATTGCATTTCCTCTGGTTGTAGACACCTGTGTCATGCAACCCTTCTATTACTACTTCGAGTGAGACTTCATTTGCTTCACAAGTGTTGCCATAAGGGCCAGTAGTTAGGGTTTGTTGGTGCGTTGTTAGTGTTGAACCATGGGTCTGCCCCTATGCCAAAAAATGGTTCTTTTTCCAGATATAGAATTAGTAAATGTTTCTCATCACATGCTTCATTCGCAACAAGCTTTAGATCACATTCCATTTTCCATTGTGGGAGAGAAAGCCATGGATACATAGTTAGTAAATGTTTCTTTGGGTCAGTTTTCCAAGGCATGGGGACCATTCATCATGGGAATCTGTGCCAGAGAGAAACTTCCTAAGTGGGAGATAATTTCAAATGAAATCATTTAGGAGGATACTCCTAGAGATTGCAAATCTAGAAAGCAGGGAGGAGGTGCAATAGATGACAACTTATCCCTTGTCAACAAGACAAAGAAAGACAAAGGAAATTTTTTCAATAAGGGTGAAATTTAGGGAGAGGATAAACAATATGGGTAGAAAAGAGATATGAGAAATATCAAATGCTATATCTTCCATAACAATGGCCATTTTTCTTCTCATTTTCCATAGAGGAAGAAATTCAAGGGGAAGTTGCAAACAATTACAACTATTGTAGAGACAAAACTGAGAAAACTTACATCCAAGTTCGACACTACTCCCAGAGGTGCATGGTACTTGAACAGTGGTGCATCCCATCACATGACAGAGGCTAGAGATATGTTCAAAAACTTTTCAGAGGATGAATTAGATCTACACATACATCTTGGTGGTAGTAACAAGTATGTTGTGTGGGATCAAGGGACAATGTAGCTACAACTTGAATAAGGAGGATCCTTTGATGCGCAAGAGGTGCTCTATGTACCTATCCTAAAGAAGAACTTATTTTCCATCTCATTCACGGAGGATAAAGGTTATAAGGTTAACTTCCAGAGTGGTTCGGTGTCCATTTGCCCAAAGGGAGCCAATCCAGACACTTATGTGAGGATTGGAGTCCAAGATGGGAACCTTTATATATTTTAGGTTATCTTGCACAAATATTGGTTCTCACTAGTGAGAGATTGTGTGATATGTGGCATAAGAGGATGGGTCATATCCATCATAGATCTCTACCATTAATGAAGAATATGGTCATTGGGCTTCTAAAATTCAATCTAGACTAGTAGGGGATGTGCAAATGTTGTGCACTTGGAAAGAATGTCAAGGTATCCTTTCCTAGCAGTGAGACTTGATCCAAGGGAATATTGTAATTGATCCATTCATACATTGGAGGGACTATGTTAGTATCTTCAATGAAGCATGCATCTTACTATCTGACCTGGATCTAATTCATGAAGACCAAGCATGAGGTCTTCAATCACTTCTGAGATTTCAAATATCAGGTGGATTAAATGACAAGAAGGAATATTAAGGTGTTAAGGAAAAATAACTAGGGTCGGTTCACCTCTACAAATTTCATTGATTTATTCAAGGAGGAAGATAGTGGTCTACAACCCATAGTAGAATAGGGTTGCAAAGAGGAATAAAATGTCTATAAACAATGCAGTGAAGACCATGGTGCATGACCAACGTTTTCCTATGTTTCCGTGGGTGGAGGATTTGAATACAACTTTGTATTTGCAGAAAAGGATCCCACACCTAATACTGGAGGATAAAATACCATATGAAGCATTAATAGGAAACATACCTGAGATAGGAAATCTTAGGATTTTCCATTGTCTAGTCTACATCCACATTTCTGTGGAGAAGAGGACAAAGTTGCATCCCTCGAGGGACAAGGGAATTTTAGTGGGGTACTATGAGGATTTGAAGGACTACAAGGTGTTCTTTCTAGATTAGCACAAGAGAATGGTGAGTCGAGATATCAAGTTCAAGGAGAACTTAGAATCTAAGAAATCTCGGGACCTACTAATAGTTGGAAAGGGGCCACAGGGAGTGGGTACAAAGGATGAGCCAAGATAAGATACTTCCAATGTAGGGAGACAAACTCTAGTGGATATGGAATAGAAATCATCCCCTTCGACTTCATTCAAGAGGCCCAACTAGTTTGTGCAGACCTTGCGGGATGATTGTGAGCATGTTTATCCTCTTAGGTCCACATTTAGGGAGAGCGGATCAGTGTGAAAATTTCCATAGTATATGGATTTGATGGACAACATCATAGAATCAGTTCCCTCAATCTTTGAGGAAGAAACCATCCAACAGATATGGAGAGATTCCATGATGGAGGAGCACAAATCCATCATGAAAAATGATGTATAGGATATTGTGCCGAGACCATAAGGGAAGTCATTTGTGACTTGCAGGTGGATTTACAAGGTAAATCATGAAACATATGGAAGTGTCGAGAAGTACAAAGTTGTTGGTATAGGGGAAGACCCAGGGTTCAACTCTAACACTGCACCAACAAAACCCTAACTACCGGCCCTTTTGGAAACACCTACAAAGAAGTACTTAATTTTTCTCCCTGTTGAACCAGGAAATGAGTATTCACCACAAACTGAAGAAGCACCCATAAGTGATCTTTCGATCTATATTACTATCTACCCAATCTGAGTCAGAGAACCCCTGCAACCTCACATCATCTCCACCAAGGTACTACAATCCATATTATATTTTCCCCTACAAGTATCCGATCACATGATTTACTACCACCCAATCAACCTCCCTTGGCTCCACCATGAACTTCCTCAAGGAATTAACAATAAAGCATATATCTGGTTGAGTGTTGACTAGATACATCAACAAGCCAATCAACTTCTTGTGCTTTCTGGATTTTTCCAACTCTTAAGATGGAGATTCAATCTTGTTTAGGTTGGTCACCATTAGAGTGGAAATAGGTTTTCTATATTGCATCTCGAATCTATTCAGGATCTCTAAAGAGTACTTCCTTTGTTTGAGGAAGATCTCACCCAATCGTTTCCAAACCTAAAGTCCCAGAAAATAATGCATCATCTCAATATCCTCCATATCAAATTATGATGCTAGATATGACTTATAACCTACAATCAGACTCTCTACGCCTATCATAATGAGATCATCCACATACAACATGAAGATGAGGATCTTAGATACAACCAACAAGAAGTATAGGTTGTAATATGCTTCACTCTTGGTGAATCCCATTTCATGTAGATAACTATCAATCCTCAAGTGATAGGCCATGGGTGTCTGTTTGAGTCCATACAAGACTTTCTTAAGACTATATACATGTGTCTTCCTGTCATGGACCTCAAACCCCTATGGCTGCTCAATGTACACCTCTTCCTCAATGATGTTGTTGAGGAAGGTGGTATTCACATCCATATGATGAATTATCTGACCCATATTAGAAGATATAGAGATAGCTTCTCGAATAGAGGACTATCTAGATATAGGAGAGAAAATATCCTCATAGTCTACTCCCTCTATTTGAGAAAACCTACGAGCCACAAATATGGATTTTGTTGGCCCTCAACCAAGTTTCGAGGAAACCTTGGTCAGGTTTGGACCACTTTTTGGACTTTCACACATTGGTCGAGAAAGGAGCACCCAGGCAGAGTTGATATTGCGGATATCACCGACTTTGTGGGCTATGTGGACCTAGTAAGGGGTCTCTAGGGTTTTTGTAATGGGTTACGGGATGTCGACCCATGGGGTTTACCCAAGATTAGGTCTTATTGTAAGGGATTGTACAAGTATAAATAAAAGAAGGATGTATGGTAGAAGTAGAAGGGTTTTTGGGAGCTAAGTGTTGTTAAGGTGATCATATTTGTGCAAGGGAATGCATGTTTGTTAAGGCTCTGTGCTTGATAGAGAGTTGGATATGTGTGTTGACCTAGTTTGGAAGGAGGATCTGGTGCTCAGTGTGTAGATATCGTTTCTTAGGTGAAGCTCGAATCTGTGGCTGAGTGCACAGGAGTCGATGAATGTAAGAGATTGAAGAATAATAAATAAGACGAAGTAGTTGGTGGACGTAACCCCACACTGGGGTGAACCACGTATATCTTGTGTATTTGGTTGGATTTGTGTTGTATTGTTTATGTTATGAATATCCTCAATGCTTTGATTATCATGTATTATAGATAGATATGTTGATGCTTAGTGCTTTACTTGTGTTAAAGATAAATTAATGATTAGATCTATCTTAGTGCTATGTGCTAAGTGGTTGAAGTGATTCATATTTATTATTACTGCGTCGATCTATCTTCGGGTATGTTCTACGATGTTACTAAGCTTAGGAAACTAATGCACATCATCTTCTAAGTGTTAATATAATAACTTGCGAAGTGTTATTATCAAATATCTATGTCTCATATTGGTTACATACACCTGCATCTTGTAACCCCCCCTGTATCTACCTTGGGTGAGAATTTTCCTACTTCACAGGTGTTGCCGAAAGGGCCGGTAGTTAGGTTTTTGTTGGTGTTCTGTTAGAGTTAAACCCTGGGTCTTCCCTTGTGCCAACAAATGGTTCTGTTGTCGGGACCAAAAAATGTGATTGATGGGAACTGAAGTAAAGAAAAGAGAAGATTTGTGCGTAGATCTGTTGCTGAAGTGTGCAATACCCTACTTGAATTGTGAAGCTATGTGCTAAGAAAGAAATTTTATCTAAAGAAAAGAGGTAAGATCCTAAAATAGGTAAAAGATCTATGCTTAGATAAGAGTAAGATAAGTGAATTTTATTTTTTGAAAGCATGCATTTAAATATGTTTAATAGGTTATGTCATAGTCTGAAGGTTAGAACATAGTTGGAAGAAAGAGTTGATCTAAGTAAGTTTAATAGAAATGAAGAAATATATGTTATTCCTATGCATAGAAAGAATTTTTGGACTAATAAGTGGATGCGAGAACCTAGAAAGAATTTTTGCAGATTGCAGGTCCAACACTATGATCCTAGTACGCATTACATAAGAGGTTGGGGAACATACAAGAGAAGAAGAGGATTGACATTGTGTTATAATTGCAGAATATTGGGACATCTTGCTAAGGAATGCCCTAGTACAGGTCCTATATGTCTTTTTTGTAAGATTGTTGGTCATGAGGTTGAAGATTGCCCAAGGATGATTGCTAAAGTTGAAAGAATGAACATGAGACAAAACAACTATGAAGGAAGTCAAGAGACTAAGATCATGTTATAGAATCATAAAGAGAAATAATTAGATAAAGATCAGACTATGTTATTACAGTTGAAAGAAACAATGGATGTTCAGAAAGATGTCAGTTTACCAGAGATCCTGAAAGTAAAACAACGCATAAGTGAAAGAACAGAAGACTTCGAAATAGACTGTGTCTTGGATGAAGAAACCCAAGTGAATATTATGAAAGAAGACACTTGGGAAATTTTGGGAAAGTCTACTATGATACCTTCATTGGGAAGGATAGGCTTGTTTAAGGGTGAGATGATAGCTTTATGTGGAAGAATTACTAATGTACCTATTGTTGGAAATATGGCTACAACAGAGATGACGCAGATGATCAAGGTTGTCATTGATGGCAATCGATTGTTTATGAAGAACAGATGCTGAAACACGACTGCTGCAACACGAATGATGAAACACGACTGTTGGAAGCGAACACA
>ML812684.1:80376-101162 GCA_009831015.1 Picea engelmannii
TATGATAGGTGTCCTTTACATAGAAGCTAGGTGTCCTTATCCTAACAAACTAGAATAAATTAATTTCTAAAAACATTTATACTAGAAAATACTTAGACTATAGAACTTTAGGATTATGAGGCTAACAATACCCCCTTTAATCCAAAAGTTCATTTTTACAAAGACCAAGTTCATCTCTGAACTTAGTGAACTTTATTCTACCAAGAGGTTTGGTAAAAATATCTGAAGTTTGATCTTCAGACGGACAAAACTGAGGCTTGATGATGTCTTTGATGATGAGCGATCTGATGAAGTGGTACTTGGTGTCGACATGTTTGGTATTTGAGTGAAATACCAGATTCTTGGCCATCTTTATTGCTGAATGACTGTCGATCAATAAGGTAGTTGGTGATTTCTGAGTTTCACCAAGATCCTCTAAAATTCTGCGTATCCATATAATCTCACATGTTGCTTCCCAAGCTGATATGTACTCTGCCTCTGCTGAAGAATTGGAAATTGTTGTTTGCTTTTTACAATTCCAAGATACTGTTGTTGAACCCATATTCATTAAATAACCTGAAGTGGATGTTCTATCATCAATGCTACCTGCAAAATCAACATCTGAATATCCAACAAGTGTAAAATTTTTGTTCTTTTTGTAGAGAAGACCAAAGTCTTTTGTACCTTGAATGTATCTTAGTACCCTTTTTGCTTAATTCTAGTGACTTTCCCTTGGTTCCTGCATAAACCTTGAAAGTAGACTAACTGAATATGACAAATATAGTCGAGTATTTGTCAAATAAATGAGACTTCCAACCAATTGCCTGTACTTTGTACTATTTACCAATTCCCCCCCTTCAAATTTTGAAAGTTTCAATTTCTTCTCCATGGGAGTAAGAGAAGGTTTACAATCTTCCATGCCAAATTTCTTTAACAATTTAGTGGCATACTTAGTTTGACTAAAGAATATTTGGTTAGGATGTTGAGAAACTTCAACTCCAAGATAATAATGAAGTTCCCCTAAGTCAGTCATTTTGAAACCTGCTTTAAGTTCTTCCTTAACTTGTTTGATGTGAGCTTCATTATTTCTTGTTATGATTAAGTCATCAACATAGAGTACAAGTATCACCATGTTCTTATCTTGTATTCGAAAATACAATGTATCATCTGATTTACTTCGCTGAAAACCCACATTTCGTAGGTACTAATCCATTTTTGCATACCAAGATCGAGGAGCTTGTTTCAAACCATATAAATCCTTCACAAGTTTGCAAACTTTATGTTCTCGTCCTTTTTCCTCAAAATCTTGTGGTTGAGTCATGAAAATATATTCCTTTAGATCACCATTTAGGAAGGCCTTTTGACATCCATTTGATGTAATTTCCAACCATTATTTGTAGCCAAATTGATAACCATTTTGATAGTGTTCCATTTAGCTCTGGGTGCAAAAGTTTCTTCATAATCAATTCCTTCCTGTTGAGCAAAACCTTAGTGAACTTTATTCTACCAAGTTCATCTCTAAACTTAGTGAACTTTATTCTACCAAGAGGTTTGGTAAAAATATCTGATGTTTGATCTTCAGACGGACATAACTGAGGCTTGATGATGTCTTTGATGATGAGCGATTTTATGAAGTGGTACTTGGTGTCGACATGTTTGGTATTTGAGTGAAATACTAGATTCTTGGCCATCTTTATTACTGACCGACTATCGATCCATAAGCTAGTTGGTGATTTCTGAGTTTCACCAAGATCTTGTAAAATTATGCGTATCCATATAATCTCACATGCTACTTCCCAAGCTGATATGTACTCTGCCTCTGATGAAGAATTGGAAATTGTTATTGTTACACATCAACATTACTCGCTTTGATAAGTGTCGCAAGTGTCGCATGTTCCTCACAACGGTCGCAAGTGTCGCATCTTGTTCACAAGTGTCACAAATGTCAAACAAAGCATATTGCCACGATGACGACACTAAGGAGACACTTAGAATACCTAAAACACCTGATTTGAAGAAAGAGAATGGCTATCTGAAGTCAGGAATCTCTTGCCACCTGAAAATATCTCTCAAACTAGGGTTTTAAGGGAGAGCGCTCCCCTATCTCACCCTTAGGAGCACTGGCGCTCCCCTATAAGGTGCTAGGGAGTGTTATAGCACCAAAATGCACCTCTAAAGGAGCGCTATAGACTTTTAGAGTGTTGGATCCCTCCTTGAGCCTACCAGGGAGTGCTATAGCACCCTGATGCCCCTTTTGAGGGAGTGTTGTCTAATCTGGGCAGTAGTTGATCTGTTGAGGAGAATAAGGGGAGGATCTTTCAAGTTTGGAAGGCAGTTGCATTCAAATTCCTGGTTCAATCATGATCTTATGAGAAGATCCCTATCTAAGGAGGGAATTCCTCAACTTACCCTAAAGATACCTCAAGAGGTTAAGCCTCTCTAAACCTATATAAACAGGCTCTATCATGGTGGAAAGGGGGAAGAATTACAAGCATGAAACTTATGATCTCAGAGGAAACACACGGTGAACTGGAGGAGAGTAATCAGTGAAGCTGCTGTCATATGGGTCGTGGATCTTTTGAGCAAGGGTTAGACAAAGGGGACTTGAAGAAGCTGTTGCATTTGCATCTACGGTTGTAAGTTACTTCTGTCATTGTTCTCATCAATATGACACGCTTGGCCTGTTTCTTTCTAGCTTGTGTTTGATCTTACATGATATTATCTCTGATAGATAGATCTATTTTCAAGCTAATATCAATAGAGTAGGAAGTGGTCGTACTATTGTTTGTCTACATGGATCATCGAGGAGCGAAAGATCGGAGCTCAACTCAGAGCGTGAAGGGACAAACGCTGGTAAAAGGTACTTATGTTCTCCTTCCTCCTCATGCATTAGTTTGTATAGATCTGAAAGGAAGTCAGTGTCCACGTTAAGTGTATTCTGTCATAAGAGTTAAGAGTATAGCTCTTAAGAGGAGATCTACCTGTCCGCATGGAGATTTTCCTTCAACAGAAACTAGTGACTCCACTAGGGAGCCTCGAATCGAAACTTTTTGGTTTCGATTTATCCTCATAGACCATGTCTTACCCCTTAATTTTTTTCAGACCTAGTTTACTCTTTTTGATTGATTTCATCAGCTGATTGACTCCCTACCCCATCACACTCAGCTTGATTGCCAGACTAGACTGCAATTTTTGGATTTTTTGACATTTTTAGGAGCTTTTCAAGCCTGGTGCACCTGTGGCTGTGTTAAAAGAGCGCCAACATTCCCTGATTTTCTTACACAGAGTGATATAACGCATGGTTCCCGTTACACCAGAGTGCCAACCCTCTTTTGGCCAAAAACCTTTCGAGAATTGCTCTTTTCAGGGTCTAGCCTCTGTATTTCACTTGCTGAGCTTCCTTGTGAGTCAATGCTTCTTCCCATTCAACTTTGACATCCTTCCTTCTGAGGATAAAACACCTTGTTGTTTAAATTTCGTAGCCTTCTTCATTATTTTTGAGTTTTTCTGCTCTTGGGAGTTTGAAACCCATGCATTGTTTTTCTCTCCTTTTTGACTGAGCGAGAAACTCTGGTGAAGGACATTAGAAGTATACGAACCTCTTCATTTGGTTTTAGTTGAGTTTATTGTTCTTCGACATTTCTTTTGGTGTGAAGTTCTTGATTTTCTTTGTTTTTCTTTTCTTTTGCTTCTTGTTTTTTATCACAACGAGAGGGTATATTGTTTGTACGAAACCTGCTTGTGTTTGTCTGAGTTTCCTTGATCCAAAAGGATAATTGGTAGGAGAAGTGTTGTTTTGAATTAATCATTATTCACATACAAATAGTAAAGAGACATCTTCATGATTGAGTTGCATATTAGAAGGCATTTTCAAAATTTTTTAACACCACATCGGATTTGATTGAAGAAAATTTGTTTGAGGACATTCCTTATTAGTGCTTGTTAGTGAAAATAACTCTCTCTCTCTCCCTTAAATAGATATTCATCGAAAATAAATGAATGCTTATCATCTTTGATGCATTTTTTTGGATTGAGTCATCATTCCATCCGTTTCACTTCCATGCACCCCTTTTGAGTAAAGAACAACTATAAAATGAATGCTAATTAAAAAACTATCTAGAACATTTTATTTTCTAGGATCCTCCACCAACAGTAGACTAGGACTAGTACTTTGGATTAGGCTGTGAACATAACTCTCCAAAGTTTCCAAAACAAACATTAGCATCCTGAGCTAGGGAGAGTCAAATCCAATTGTCGTATAAGTCTGCCATCCCCCTCTCACACAGGGGTTATGCACGAGGTCGCATTCAGGAAAGTTACAGAGATTATCCCTCCATGGTTTGACTAATTGTAGTGGTCAGATCGTATTATGGGGATCTCTTAAAGGTATACCCACAATGTTGAGTGGAATCCTTTCAAGTTGATTTTAGGTTAGATACCATGCCCGTACGTTCGGACTGGACTGTCGACTGTACCTGCCCAGGGGCTGACTGTGAATTGGTAACCTTAGTGGCCATAATCTTTAGGGTATTACAGAAGGTGACAGTGAAGGGAAGTCTCACTGTACCTGGAGCAGACATTGGTCAAACTCACTCGGGCTCCTTGGAGGGTAAATCCACAATTACCGCATGGAAGCTTGCACCAAGGTGAAAGTTTGTTAAGGAGGTTGCCATTGTAACTGTTCCACCATATCCCCGCCCCTTCTTGAGTTGACCACACAACGTTGGATTTTATCACCAACCAGTACGGTCATCGAGAGAAGGTCCTGTTTGCTTGGTTGTGATTCTTAGATTCTATTAGCGTATGTTGTTTCTTTTTGGTAGTTAGCCATAGATCTTTTCCACCGACTCTTTTTCGCCAACATCAACCCTCCACGCCGTTCGCGGAGGCTACAGGGACTTCCTCCAGAAAATATGGAAGAGAATACCCCTTTACCCCCTCATTCTATGGAGGAATCTCCTCAACAAAGTGAGGTTCAAGAAACTACAACCTCCCAAGAAGAAGTTCCCACTCCTTTAGAAAATTTTCGAATTGTTTCAGAGTCTCCAGAGGCTTTCCTCATTCTGGAGGGATATGAGCGACATGTTCTCCAACTGAATTCAGTCGGTGAATTTGTCATCGTCAATCCTTCTGACATTCTGACTGGGCCTCATTCAAACCCGTTAGTCGATGACCCCTTTTGGACCCTAGACATTGTTCGAAGTCCACCGTGCATGGTGTGGGATCTTTATGGAACAAGAATAGGTGTTGACACGCCTATCACCTACACCATACCTTTAAACCATTTTACTGGTACTACCGTTTTTTCAGCCACCCCGTCCGTTGGTCCAAACACATCGTCCATTGGCCCAAGGTCCACTTTTTCTCTCTAGACGGCCCATTCTACAATGGTCCCTCATGTTCAGACTATTCCCGCCGGTAATTTGGTGGTTAGCCAAGCTGCAATTGGCACACCGATAACACCTAGACCTTCATCATAACTCCCTTTTGGGTACAAAGCACTGAATTCTTCCGCTACCACTACTACCCAAGTTATACCGGGAAGTTCCATACATATCCAACAACCCGGAGGGACTGGCTTTGGTGGTCTTAATCCGTTCAATGTTACCGGTCAGTCATTTACGTCTGGTTCAAAAATTTCGGGAACTCTACCTCAAGTTGAGGGGCATCCTCCCACCAGAGGATGACTTCCATTTGGAGGGAACCCTCATACTGGGGGCAGCCTCAATCCAGATCTTACCATCAACCATATGGACAAAATGTGTCTACCACACCTAATTCGTGGAATATCCCTTTTCTGGGAAACCCACAATTTTCGGGGGGACACAATTCTCAAGCTCCACAACAACCTCTTCCCTCTCAAGGGACTCATCAATACCCTCCTTATGGACAAATGCAAAATCTGGATTATAATCCTCAAAACCCATCTCGTTACCCTCCGCTCACACATGTTTCTCAAAACACCTCAAATCCTGCGTACCCTGGTCAACACCAACCTTACACAAGAGGGCCCACTAGTTACAATTATCCGCATAACCCAGTGTATGGTCCTACTAGTGTCCCTATGCCACACCAGTATTACCCGCAAGTTAACCGACAACTACCCTTCCTAGCAACTCTGGACCTTCCGGACTTGTCTCGATTAACGAATGATCCTATTTTTCATTCTCCGGTTTGGCCAGCTATTCCCGCTAAACTTCCTTTTGATATTCCAAAATTCGACGGAAAGTCCAGGGAAGACCCAAACAACCACGTGATGACTTTCCATTTGTGGTGTTTATCCAACTACCTCATGGACGATTCTATACGTTTGCGTCTTTTCCAACGGATGCTTACGGGTTCTGCAGCAAAGTGGTATATTGAACTACCACACACTTCTTTTCACGATTTCAACTCCCTTGACATGTCCTTCCTCACACACTTCCAACTACCCATTCGATACGAGACGAGTACTAAACTATTGACCTCCCTTCATCAGAAAACCTCCGTACACATCTCTGATCATATTCATGAATGGAGACGACGACGAAGGCTAATCAAAGCGGTCATTCCTGACCAATTATTAGCAGAATGGTTTACCAAATCACTGTCACCCCAGATCGCTCATGATGTTTCCATGGGTGGTGTAGTTACCGAGGAAGAAGCTATTGCTCGCGCTCAATACTTAGATTTGGTTTATTCACAATCTGGTACTCTATACAATTTGATACCAAATGCTACCCGTGCCACTAATGATCCATCCAAACCATCGTCTACCTCGCACGCGGATGGAGTCATTGGCTCCGTCAAAACTCAATCTACTTTCCAGTCGACTAGAACAATCCAACGGCCCGCTTCGATGGCTGCTCCTAGTTCGACTGCACCCTCTTCTACCTCCCCTCAAACTCAGGTCTCCGAGGTGAATGCAGTCCAATCAACCCCTTCACAACAACCTGGGGGCAAGAAGAAAGCTAGAAATAAACCAAAGAAAAACAACAATAATGAACAACCAAAAAATCAATCGCAAACCCCGACTGCCGGAAAAAAATCACAACGGAAACCGAAATTCCTATGTCTCATTTGTGGTGATGATCACTACACTCAAGACTGCCCACATCGCGATGAAGTGGCCAAACGTTTTAAGGGAAATTCACAACCCACTGTGCTTACCCATCCTTTTCCAAAGTAACAATCTTTGGTTGCTCAAACCCCCACTCCAGGGGGTAGTTCCAACCAATCCCATGATGAGGCCTCGACAAGTGCCCACATTTACATGTTTAATAGGATTAATCTGACCACTCGCACTATGACACATGACACACCAATTAAACCTGATAAGCCGAAGCCCGCTAATGGTTCCTTACCAGACCCATTACCATCCACCGTTAGTCCTCCGTATGCTAGCCCTCCATTTGGGCCACTTTAGATTGAGAAACCTTTGTTTGACTCCATTTTACGCCCTCCTAAGAGCACTATCCAGAAATCCACCTTTAATCCTAGTTCACGGGCTGCCCAAAACTACAACATTATTGAATATTTGGCTCAAGCACCGTGTGCTATGTCTGCTTTGGAAGTTCTACAACACTGTCCCAGCCAACGTAGAACGCTCTTAGCTGCCATTGATTCTTTCGATCCCGAGTCATCTAATAACCTCACATTTAATCTGGATGATCATCAACCTTGTCTCTCCCAACATCTAGCTTTTCAAATCGATATTGTTGTTCAAAACCAACAAATCCACCGAACTATCTTGGATGAGGGAGCCTCTACTTGTGTCATGTCTTTAGCTTGTTGGAAAGGCTTAAAATAACCTACCCTTAACAAATCCCCTACGATGTTACACGCTTTCGATGGGCAAGGTTTTCATCCTCATGGACTGTTACAATCCTTAGCCGTTCAGTGGGGCAACAAAACTGTTACCGTTGATGTTGAGGTGGTCGATGCCCCCCTCGATTACAACCTACTACTTGGAAGAAGTTGGTTCTATGCTATGACTATCATCACCTCATCGGTGTTTCGATGTGTACAATACCCCATCAAGGCAAAATTGTCACTATCGATCAACTAGATTTCTGTACACCTGACGCTCATGCCCCTGTCACCAAAAACATTCCTTTTCTGGGAGACCACCCAGTTACGTATGAAAGCATTGGTGTTGGCTTATTGAAATATTCTAGCCTTATGGGTACTTTCCCTACACCACTTCCACCCACCACACATCATATTGCCACCATCAATATGATTTCAACTACGGTTTATCAATCTTTGGAATCATCTGACCCTTGGATTGTACCTAGTCCTTTGGAATTCAATGTGCTCGGTGACACTATGCCACTTATCCCAGCCAAGGCTACATACGTGGCTATTCAATCTACCTCTCCCTCTCTGGACAACCCACAGTTATTGGCACCCGATGCCTACTCGATGCCTTCATGGTTGGATTCCCTATCGTCTGCAATCAATTACATTTCCCAAATTTTCTCTTCTGACGAATCTATAATGGAGATGCTTAGTATTGATGACATACCTTGGGATGATAACCATCATTGATCCTTTTTTCTTCCACCTTTAGAAGAAATCCACAAAGACATACACTCTGTCTTCCCTCTTGACGTTACCGATGCTCCACAATCTCCCATCCTCACACAAGATACTCTTTGTGAGGGGAATATGGGTAATATATCTACTACGATTGTTATCGATATTTAGATCAAAGAAGGCGTTGTGGAAAACATTAACCTGGGTGCTAATTGCACACCTGGAGAAGTGGTATCATATACTTCTCTGTTCAAAGAATTCTGCGATGTCTTCACTTGGAGCTATGAGGAAATGCCAGGAATCGACCCCTCAATCGTCGTGCACGAAATCAAGACTTACCCTGGTGCAAAACCTGTTCGACAGAAACTATGCCCGGTTCATCCCAAGAAAATTGCGGCTATAAAGGCAGAAGTTGAGAAAATTTTAAAATCTGGCTTTATCTATCTTGTCCCTTTGACAGAATGGGTCTCCAACCTTGTTCCGGTTGCTAAAAAACAAGGGACCATCCGTTTCTGTGTTGACTATCAGGATCTCAATAAAGCTTGTCCCAAGGACAACTACCCTACGCCCTTCATCGACCAAATCATTGATAATTGTGTTGGGAGCGTAATCTTCTCTTTCATGGATGGCTTCTCCGGGTATAACCAGATTGAAATTTTACCTGCCGATCAACATAAGACGAGCTTTATCTGCCCATGGGGAACTTTCGCCTATCGAAAGCTACCTTTTGGTCTCAAAAATCCTGGTGCTACTTTCCAGCGGGCCATGTCATATGCTTTCCATGATATAAAGCATATCGTGGAACCCTACCTCGATGACTTACCTTCCCACTCATCCAATTGAGCAGATCACATTGATCACTTATGGTCTATTTTTCATCGATGTCGGTTCTACCGTATCCGCTTGAACCCACATAAGTGCATTTTTGTTGTCAAATCCGGTCGACTCCTAGGTTTTGTAGTCTCTAAAGATGGTATTAGGGTGGACCCCTTAAATATTAAGGCTATTCTGGCCTTACCTCGACCTGCTAATTTGACTCAAATCCAAAGTTTGCAAGGAAAAGCAAACTTCCTTCGCCGTTTCATTTGTAACTACGCTAAGATAACTAAAGCATTCATGTGCTTGCTGCAGAAAAACACCCCTTTCATCTGGGATGACATCGCTCAATGGTCATTTGATTCTCTCAAGCATGCCTTGACCCACGCACCTTTGTTGCACCCTCCGGAGTATACAAAGGACTACCTCCTTTACTTAGATTTTTCCACTTCCACTATTGTAATGGTGTTAGTTCAAGAGGACCCCAACAGTGAGGAACATGTGATCTATTACCTGAGCAAGAGTCTATCTGAACTCGAACTCCGATATTCACATGTTGAGAAACTGGCTTTGGCAGCCATCATCACTATCCATAGATTTCGCCATTACATCTTACTACGCACCACCACAGTGATTGCGGACTCGAACCCCATGTACCACGTCTTGACATGTCAAGTGCTTGGGGGAAAATACTCTAAATGGATCGTCATCCTTCAGGAATTCGATCTTGAATTCACAAATTCCAAAGCCAAAAGGTCCCTGGTGTTTGCGAAACTTATCTGCGATCTCCCCCATGTTGATGATGACATCGAACCTAGAGATTATCTCCCTGACGAAACTCTTTTCCTCATTAGCACATCTGATCCTTGGTACGGAGACATCCTCCTTTACCTCCAAACCCAACATTTTCAGCCTAACACTTCCCATGAAGAATGATGATGTATTCACCACCATTCTCGTCGTTATCTTATCGTCGATGACACCTTGTATCGCCGTGGTATTGATACTATCCTTCAACGATGTCTGATTCATGCAGAGGCTGAACGCGTTCTGAACGATTGTCACCTTGGAACCTGTGGCGTTCACCTTTCAGGGATAGCCACAGCCCAAAAAATTCTACGTGCCGGCTATTTTTAGCCCTCGATTTTCAAAGATTGTATTGAGGCAGTCAAAAAATGCCCACCCTGCCAAGTTTTTAACAACAAGACATGCACCCACCCTACTACGCTGCACCCCATTATCGCCATCGGCCCCTTCACCAAGTGGGGTATCGATTTCATGCAATGTAAGCCTACCTCAGCCGGGGGGCACGGTTATATAATCGTCGTTGTCGACTACTTTACCAAATGGGCTGAGGCTATGCCTACCTTTCTGAATGATGGTCGTACTGTAGCTCTGTTTCTTTTTAACCACATCATAACTCGTTTTGGTGTACCACGCACCATCGTCACCGATCATAGTGCACACTTTAAGAACCAGATGATGAGTGAATTGCATGACAAGTTGGGTCTTCACCATGAAAACTCATCCCCATACTATCCTCAGGCCAACGGACAAGTTGAGGCCATCAACAAAGTCCTCAAAACCATGATTCAACGCATGGTAGGGGAAAAAAAGACATCCTGGCATCTACAACTTTTCTCCGCTCTTTGGGCTTACCGTACTTCCGTGAAAACCGCAACTGGATTTACTCATTTCCAATTGGTGTATGGCATCGAAGCCGTTTTACCAATCGAGTCTGAGATTCCATCTCTGAAACTTAAAGTAGAACTCCTACCCCATACTTCTGCCGAAGAAGAACATTTCTTATATCTATCCAAATTGGACGAAACACGTCATGATGCCACTCTCGTTAACGAGGCACATCATAAACGGATAAAAAATCAATACGACAAATCCATCCATCCTCGGAATTTTGCAGAAGGAGACTTAGTCCTCGTCTATGACCAGGGTCATGACAAATTAGGGACATGTAAGTTAGAACCTCTGTGGCATGGCCCTTACATTGTGAAACGTGTTCTACACAGAGGCACCTATGAGTTAGTCGATTATGATGGAATTTCCCTAGGAGAGCCCCGAAACAAGATTTACCTTAAAAATTACTATGCCTAGATCACCTAGCATGTGTACATTGTACATTATTGTATTTTAGTTTGGTGTGTCTATTTCTTTCACGTGCTCGAGTATTTACCTTTTCCACTCATAACTATGCCTTGTGTTTTTATGCGCAGATGACGTCTTCCTTTCCTATCTTTGTCGGGTTTGCGGATGGTGCTAGTCGACACACCCGAAACATTGCTTCGGCAGCATGGGTCATTTACCAATTTGACGAGGTGGTGAGTTCAGGAGGTATTTTCTTAGGACCAACGACTAATAACATGGCAGAATATCATGTTGTCATCGGACTCTTGACCCAAGCTTCCTCCCTAGGTATCTCCCGTATCATTGTTAACCTAGACTCCCAACTCGTGGTCTATCAACTCAACCGTATCTACGCTATTCGTAATCCTATCCTGCTACGTCTCCACCTACAAGTTCGTCATCTTGAACGAATGTTTGATTATATCGAATACAAACATATTCCAAGAGAACTCAATAATGTTTCGGATTCGTTAGCTAATTACATCATGGATCGGTATCTCGCCCATAGATAAGATTTTATAAAGGAAAACAAATTGTACATCACATGTAAATTAAAACACATCACATCAAAGACATCATCATGTACAAATGTTTTGGCACTGTAAAAACTCGGAACTGTATATATATATATATATATACATAGCATGACTGAAATGTTTTGATTACATCAGAAAAGTATGTAGAAGAGAAAAATGTCGGGTCTTTACACCCATACAACATCGCCTGACAAGTCATACAAAAAACACGATCACCAGAGAGACTCTAATCTCCCTACACTGCATTGTGCTGCGAGTAACATATCACTGCGTGCACTACGCGTCTCAGTAGAGAATTAACATTCTCTGGAACTCCCACAGTGTTCCTCTGCATATGTAAAGGCACTTCTCCCCTCCGTAGATGAGGAATGCCCATCGTGAGGCCTTGAAGGTTTCTTTCAACCTCCCGGATACCTATCACTGGTGCCCCCAGATCTACTGCAACCGGAGCACCCCCATGACACCCTGGTATCGGTATCTCAACCAGGCGCACTGCTCCCTTGTCTGCATGTTGAAAACAATACATCCATTAAAAACTCTTCTACATACCCAAAAAAATATATATACATTAAAAAACTTAAAAAACAAAAACTAGACAAGGTGTTACTTAGTCTCTCTCCTGACGCATCCCAATCTTCCCCCGTGGGTAGAATCAAATCCATGCTCCCGCAAAAGTCCACCTCGGCATACGGGAAGTCTTCGATCCAAATATACTGGCATCTCAACCAAGCGAAGAAGTCACCGGTGAAATGGAACTCTGACTCTGCCACTAGTCTCGGAGACAGACTAGTCCACCGTTCCATCCATGGTTCTTCCACTGGTCATACTTCCAGTGCTATCTGAGGCTGCATCTGAGGGATGCGCTCTAAGAAAAATGAGACCAAGAAAGAGCTGTATCCGAACTGTTTCTGCCCCACCCTACACCGTGAAACCTGTTCCTTCACATTCCGAAGGAACCCTGCACTCCAGTTAAACAGTGTTGGCTCCAAACACTATTCGCCATAAGCTACCTGTGATCTCGACGCCAGATGTGTGCCAGTGCTTCCTATCACGCTCGTGATGGAAAACAAAATGGATCGAAGGGGTAACTCTTGGATATCCTTGATAGGGATTCTACCCCCCACCAATCTTGCCCCTGGGACACAATGACGTGCCAGATACACACCCACTTGCTCAAGAAGAGCCCTCTGTCCAGAAAAAGATATAGGAACCCCTCTTTTCGAGAGGCTAGTCAAGAAATATACATCTTCCAACTCGATGGTTAGAAGCTATGTCCCGATTTGGAAACCTTGCTCCGCGACATCCCACAAGCTGATTATGTGCTCAAGCAGTAGAATCTCCTTCTTATTCTTTGGAAATTTGAAGAATTTCAGTAGACCACAAGCTCTCAACGTGGCCCATGTGCGAGGACTCCGCAAAGCAGCCAAATCATCAATCTCATGCTCTCGTTCTTTCCACTCGATCATGGTCGCCGAAATCACCTACAAATAGAAAACAAAGAATTTCATTATTCAATTTTTTTGGCAATTTCGGCAATTTCTTAAAACAATTTAAAAACATGAAATCTAATGTCCACACTATTCAAAAGAGACCACACCCTCCTTTCATCACTCAAAAATCATCACGCAACAACAAAAACGTTTTTTAATGAAAACAATTTCCACAATGGCTGCGTGGGCGTATTTTTGAGTTTTTTATGAATTCTTTGACAAAAACGACCCATCTACTCAAGTGTCAAGGTGTTGGCATCTTGGCTATCGCCTTCTAAACACGTTTTTGCAAAAGAATGTCTATTTCCCATCATTTTTAATAGAGGCCGATTTGATCTTTTTTGGAGCAACCTAGGGCTTCATTTTTTAAATTAAATACTGCTATGAAAATGAATATTGAACCATGTGATTGAAAGAAGGAAAGATGAATATCTACCTGGTCCAAATGGTGAGAGAAACGGTCAACCATAGCTCCGGTATCAAGTGAAACAAGATCCACCTCCAAAGTGAGAATCTCCACTACTACAAATCCTTATGCAAAATGAAGTGGTAAATGAAGATTTTTCTTGTATTACTATTTATAAATTTCCATTTTTGATAAGGTATAGTTATTTATGGGTTTCTCTGACAATATAATGGCTTCACTAAACCTCTGGATTGCAGTTTTGACACCACAGGTTTCCAAGCAGTTCTGATCGTTTGTTTACCTTGTCACATCCATGAGCATAGTCTTAGTTCGTTTTCAAGCTCGAAAATATGAGAACGCACCGGGTATACTTTTATCTCTTTTTCGTACCCACATGGATACATGAAAAAGGAACCCCCTGGAGTCATCTTTAAACTCTTTTCAGACTCTCTAAATATGAAAAGATCGTCGAGTGATCTTGCTTCCTTTCACACTCGTTAAAAGGTTCGAAAGGGCGTCTTTCGAGTGGTAGTTTATCTCTTTTTCGGCCTCGTGAGACTAACTGTATGAAAAAGGAACTGAGAGAGTTCTTTTTTAAGTGTTTTTCCAGACTCTATAATCATGAAAAACCTTGAGTTTTCTGTCTTTGGACTCATTAAAACAAACATCGACAGGCCCATACGGGATCGAACCCTTACTTCTTCCAGTTCGTTAAACAAAGGAAGAGGAACTTACCGAAGGTGAGTTATATCAAGCATGTGTTACCCTCCTCAAGCTCGTTAAATCAAAAAGAGGTACTTGTCTATCTGGATGGGGAAAATTTTGAAAGAAGCAAGCCAAGTAGTCTCTTGAGAACATTACCAAGTAATTCTTAGAGTCGCCCTTGAACATGGCACTTTATTTTTTGAACGCATTATAATCCGCTAAACCTTTGCACTGAGCCAATCCTTTGAGTTTCTTTCACTCCTTTGGGTCACCTGACGTAAGTCACAACATCCACTGCAACATCAAGTTTTGGTCCATGTCATGTTTCTGCTCTCGTGCCTCAGTGTTCAAGGGAAGTATCCACCTCTAGAGTTAGCCATCACAAATATCTTGTCTCAAAACCTGTGTCAGTCCATGTTCATTTGATCTACCAATTACATCTCTATGTCTGTTTCGTGTCGTTGATGGGGGATACATCATGGCCCTCCTTCGATGAGTCTATTCCTGTCGACTTCAACACATTATCCGGGAACTAGACTTAGAAACCAGTTAGTACTTTGGGACCTGCATGCCCCAATGGCAGACCTCTTCACATTCGACAGTGGGTTGACATCATTGACCTCTGATCAAATGGTTCCACGGATGTTCGACTCCAGCTCATCCATTCACATTCGTTGGAATGTACTAGGGTACCTTGGGAATCATTGACATTAATGGTGATCTCCCTCGCGCTTGTTAACGATTTACACCATTGACCAGTAATCAAGTGGTTTCTGCCATGTTTGACATCAGGACATTTATTCACATGGTTAGTTTCGTACTACATCGCGATCAGTAAGAAGACCTTGGATTGAGTGATCACTTTGATATATGCTTTGCCCAGGTTGCGAAGGAATTTCTCTTGGACAAATGATACATACACTGTTACATAGATCCACTTTGTATTGGTCGTGGCTATGTCTTATCATCTCGTAGATACACTATGTACTCTTCGTAGCTACGATCAGTTCAGGTCATCAGAGTATATATCCACATTGTATCCTCGGTGGCTATACCTTTTTATCAATACAATTATGGATCTGCAATGTATTTTATAGCGGCCATATCTTGCAAGTCTTGATCACCCAAGCATAGGGATGTCTGCCTTGGATTTTAAAGTCATGATATTTTTTGGATGTTTGTGTGCAGCTTCTGTCAGGTTCTCTACGTCTATACCCTTGCTTGAAATTCTACAAAGAATTCCAGTTATCAGTTCTCATCTTCTAACCTCATACTTTGGGGGGAAATCTGTTACACATCAACATTACTCGCTTTGATAAGTGTTACAAGTGTCGCATGTTCCTCACAACCGTCACAAGTGTCGCAAATGTAAAACAAAGCATATTTCCACAATGATGACACTAAGGAGACATTTAGAATACCTAAAACACCTGATATGAAGAAAGAGAATGGATAACTGAAGTCAGGAATCTCTTGCCACCTGAAAAGAGATCTCAAACTAGGGTTTTAAGGGAGAGCGCTCCCCTATCTCACCCTTAGGAGCACTGGCGCTCCCCTATAAGGTGCTAGGGAGCGTTATAGCACCAAACTGCCCCTCTGAAGGAGTGCTATATACTTTTACAGCGCTGACACCCCCCTTGAGCCTACCAGGGAGCGCTATAGCGCCCTGATGCCCCTTTTGAGGGAGCGCTATCTAATCTGGGCAGCAGTTGATCTGTTGAGGAGAATAAGGGGAGGATCTTTCAAGTTTGGAAGGCAGTTGCATTCGAATTCCTGGTTCAATCATGATCTTAGGAGAAGATCCCTAATCTAAGGAGGGAATTCTTAAACTTACCCTAAAGATACCTCAAGAGGTTAAGCCTCTCTAAACCTATATAAACAAGCTCTATCATGGTGGAAAGGGGGAAGAATTACAAGCATGAAACCTATGATCTCATAGGAAACACACGGTGAACTAGAGGGAGTAATCAGTAAAGATGCTGTCATCCGGGTCATGGATCTTTTGAACAAGGATTAGACAAAGGGGACTTGACGAAGCTGTCACATTCGCATCTACGGTTGTAAGTTACTTATGTCATTGTTCTCATCAATATGACACGCTTGGTCTATTTCTTTCTAGTTTGTGTTTGATCTTACATGAAATTATCTCTGATAGATAGATCTATTTTCAAGCTAATATCAATAGAGTAGGAAGTGGTCGTACTATTGTTTGTCTATAGGGCTCATCGAGGAGCGGAATATCGGAGCTCAACTCAGAGCGTGCAGGGACAAACGCAGGTAAAAGGTACTTCTGTTCTCCTTCCTCCTCATGCAATAGTTTATATAGATCTGAAAGGAAGTCAGTGTCCACGTTAAGCGTCTTCTGTCTTAAGAGTTAAGAGTCTATCTCTTAAGAGGAGATCTACCTGTCTGCAGGGAGATTTTCCTTCAACAATTATTTTGTTTTTACAATTCAAAGATACTGCTATTGAACCCATATTCATGAAATAACCTGAAGTGGATGTTCTCTCATCAATGCTACCTGCAAAATCAACATCTGAATATCCAACAAGTGTAAAATTTTTGTTCCTTTTGTAGAGAAGACCAAAGTTTTTTGTACCTTGAATGTATCTTAGTACCCTTTTTGTTGAATTCCAGTGACTTTCCCTTGGTTCCTGCATAAACCTTGAAAGTAGACTAACTGAATATGACAAATCCGGTCAAGTATTTGTCAAATAAATGAGACTTCCAACCAATTGCCTGTACTTTGTACTGTTTACCAATTCCCCCCCTTCAAATTTTGAAAGTTTCAATTTCTGGTCCATGGGAGTAAGAGAAGGTTTACAATCTTCCATGCCAAATTTCTTTAACAATTTAGTGGCATACTTAGTTTGACGAAAGAATATTTGGTTAGGATGTTGAGAAACTTCAACTCCAAGATAATAATGAAGTGCCCCTAAGTCAGTCATTTTGAAACCTGCTTTAAGTTCTTCCTTAACTTGTTTGATGTGAGCTTCATTATTTCTTGTTATGATTAATTCATCAACATAGAGTACAAGTATCACCATGTTCTTATCTTGTATTCGAAAATACAATGTATCATCTAATTCACTTCGCTGAAAACCCACCTTTCATAGGTACTCATCCATTTTTTCATACCAAGCTCAAGGAGCTTATTTCAAGCCATATAAAGCCTTCACAAGTTTGAAAACTTTATGTTTTTGTCCCTTTTCTTCAAAACCTTGTGGTTGAGTCATGAAAATATCTTCCTTTAGATCACCATTTAGGAAGGCCTTTTGACATCCATTTGATGTAATTTCCAACCATTATGTGCAGCCAAACTGATAACCATTTTGATAGTGTTCCATTTAGCTCTGGGTGCAAAAGTTTCTTCATAACCAATTCCTTCCTGTTGAGCAAAACCTTTTGCAACAAGTCTTTCTTTGTACTTGTCAATTTTACCATTGGGCTTGTACTTTACTCAATAAACCCATTTACAACCAATGGGCTTAACATCTTGTGGGAAATCAACTAAGTTCCAAGTCCCATTTGCAAGTACTGAATCAAATTCATTAATCATTTCTTCCTTCCATTCTTTATGTTCAGCTGCTTCAGTAAAATAAGTAGGTTCAATGGAAGCATGAGCAAAATTAGCTTCTGCTCTTGAAGATCCCCTACTCCTATTTTGTTCATTTCATCTGAATGAACATATTTGAGAAGTTGTTCAGCCCACTTTGTCTTCTTATGTTGAGGGGATTGGGGATTTGAATCACCATTACTGTTGAAAAGAGAATTTTAAAAAATTGAGGCTCTTCTTTCATCTGAAATATCTAATATTGGAGAAGATACTTTTGAAGATTCAGTATCAGAAGAATCTTTTGTCAGTTCATTATCAGATGAATTAGAAGAAATTTTTGATAAAGAGATGTCTTCTGGAGCAACCAAGTCTTTTTCAAACCAAAATGCTTTCTTTGATTTGTTGAATTTACCTTTACCCTTGGTGTTTTTCTTGTCTAAACAACTAAGGAGATAGTTAATCTAAACAACTAAGGAGATGGTTAATCTCATCTAAATTGTTACGTTCAGTTTCATAAAAAATTACATCTCTACTGACAATGAATTTTCCATCTGAAAGCAATCTATACCCTTTCTTTTCCTCAGAGTATACAATGAAGGTACACTTCATACTTCGGTTTTCTAATTTAGTCCTCTTTTCCTTAGGAACTAAAGAATAACATGTTGAGCCAAAAACCCTAAGATGATTTACCTTGGGTTTAAAACCGTATCAAGCTTCATAAGGTGTTTGTCCATCTAAAGCTGATGTAGGTGATTGATTTCTGAGATAAACTGTAGTATGGACTGCTTCAACCCAATATTTTGTGCTCAACCCTTTAAACTGCATCATAGATCTTGTCATGCCCATGAGATTTTTGTTCATCCTTTAAGTAACTCCATTATGCCGTGGAGTATAGGAATTTGTTAGTTGCCTCTTAATTCCATTGTTTCGACAATAATCATTGAATTCAGTTGAAGTGAATTCACCTCCATTATCAGTTCTCAAAGAAGCAACCTTTTATCTAGTTTCATTTTCAACCATGTGTTGAAAATTTACAAACTTTTCAAAAGCTTCAGACTTTGCCTTTAAAAAGTATACCCATGTCATTCTAGTGAGGTCATCAATGAACAATATAAAGTATCGACATCCACCAAAACAAGATTCCATTGGACCACATATATCACTATGAATCAACTCAAAATACTTTGTTTCTCGCCATGAGCTGGTTGGAAAAGCTTCTCGCTTTTTCTTGCCTAAAATACAAGCTTCACACTTGGAATTTTCTTTCTTGAAAGTTGGTAAACCCTTCACCAAATTTTGGGACTTAAGTTTCAAGAGACTTTCAAAGTTTAAGTGGCCAAATCGAAAATTCCATAGTCTGAATGAAGATATTTCAGAATTCACTATTGTTGCAACCTCTTCCTTTCTTTGGATGATTGTACCATTGATTCTTAGTAACTTCTCATCTTCATATCCAGTAATTATAGTTTTCAAGTTATCCTTCACTGACATAATCTTCACCAAACCATCTTGCATGACAATTTGATGTCCAGCTTGTCTGATTGTGACTAAGGATACCAATTTTTTCTTAAAAGATGGTGCATACCAAACATTTGAAATCCATTTTTCACCAATTCCAGGGAGAAAAAATTTCACTGAACCTTTTCCTCGAGGTATATGAGTTGTATCATTAGCTAAATAAATGGGATTTAGTTGAGCATCTTTATAATTTCAAAAATAGTCTCTTTGATAAGTCATATGTTGAGTAGCTCCTGTGTCCAATATCCAATCATTTTCAAATGAATCTACATGCCAAATTGCTGAAAAAACATATTCATATTCATCATCCTGATAATCTTGATCTTCTGCATATTGCGCTGATTGTTGAAAGTTTGCATTTGACATCTACTTGAATTTTGGAAATTGATCATTGCCGGTAAGAAAATTTGATGCATAATGGCCCATCTTTAAGCAGCTTTTACATCTTACTTGACTGAAATTCCTGCCTCTTCTTGATTGTGCAGTACTTTGAAAATTTTGTCGATGAAAATTGTTACAACCTCTACCTTGACCACGACCTATGCCACGGCCTTGATTAGAAGACTGATTCTGAAAAAATTGAGAATTTGATTTTCCCCTTCCTTTAGAACTTTCAGCTTTAGTGTAAAGAAGATCTTCTCCTAATTGTTTTTGTTTTCCAAAGGTTTTACTATGTTGAGCTAACAATTCACTAAGTGAATCAAAAGTTATAGTAGATAACTTATCAGTTATTTGCAAAGTCTCAAGAAAATTCTTATAAGATGGAGGCATGCCATTTATTACAATGGAGACTAGAAAACTATCTTCAAGTTTAGAAAAACCGCCTTTGATGATTTCCAGATGAATGTTCTTAATCCTTGAAATGTATTCTAGCACATCTCCATTGTCTGCTAATCTTTGTTTAAGCAATTTCATTTGTAGATCAACTCTTTGAGATGCAACAGGAGTATCAAACAACTTATTTAATAGATTCCAAGCAGGCCATGCATATTTGGAATTCTCAATATGAACAAACATTTGTTCAGTTACAGAAGAACATAGCAAAGAAAGTGATTTTTCATCTTTCAAATTCCATTTGGCTAAAGAAGTAGCATCGATGGGCTTAGTTGGAGCAGTATCAC
>ML812684.1:111664-132186 GCA_009831015.1 Picea engelmannii
AGATCCTTCTAGAAGCGGAAGCTTCTATTAGGTCTTCTTACATCCGCCTAATTCTCTTTTATTGAAAGGTCTTATTAATATTGACCTTTATTACATCCGAATACATTAATCTACCCATGTGCGGGTTAGGACCTTAACAGCCAAACCCTTGGTTTTCCTTGACATCAACTTACCTGACATCATAACCAACCCGTGTACAAAATACCAGACTGAGGCCGTCAAGAAGCCTGTGAGTAAGAAAGTCAAGGGTAATTAGTTTGCAATTAATTATCGACTACTTTAGCTATCATGATTCATTGCATGTTGATGTGATTTGATTTTTATGCTATCCATGTCTGATCTCTCTTATTTAAAAAATACAGCAATTAGTTTGCTTCAGTTTAATGAATCACAGGTTTACCTTTTTTCGTTAAATGAATCACTTTCTACAAGTCTTTGCACACAGATTTATCTAGCTGCAACGATTTGTAAATTATAAGATTGATGTAATTTTTTATGTCTTGTTTGTCCTGTTATTTATATTTGAAGAGCACAACAACTTTCCGTTTATGAGAAGCTTGTGGAGAATCTGGTGCGGGTTTCCTCCCACCGAACAACTGAATCGACCATCATACACAGGACAAACCTGAAGCGTTACTTCAAGTCAGTTTTCTATATGTTGTTTAATAGTTAATTTATTAGTGTTATTTAAGTAGTTTAGTTAGGTATATATATAGTTTAGATTCTTAGTTAGAATTATCATTTTAGTTGCTTAGCTTAGATAGTTTTTCAGTTTGTTTTTTTTTCATAAAATTATAAAAATCAAAAAACAATGGTTTCGCTGTCTTATCACAGATTATAAATGATTTTTGCAGGTTTTAGTTTAAATCTGTAAGTTGTAAATATTGTATATTTGTAATTTTTGTTGATAATTAAACATTTACTTTTATAGAATTATAGTTGTATGATTTAGGTAATAGATTGTATATATGTAGTTTAGATTTGTTTATTAGTTTGTTTTAATTATTGTTTTCATTTAGATTAGTTTCTTAGTGTAGTTTTCATTTTTTTTTCTAGGACTTAGATCAGCCAACGGAGCCGCTAAACCCGTCAGGGTGGGTTATCCCAAACAGCTTGGGTTATTTAGACAACCCCGAACCGGATCCACTCTTCTAGTTGGCGAGCGTTCAATTTCGCCCGTCAACAAATGGCACTAGAAGGAGGGAATGAAACTTATTAATGGCATGAGGCAGTCGTAAGACTCCTCCACCACCTAATCACTCACCTATAGTGTTAAGAATTCATTCGAATGATAACATTACCCCTCAAACAACAACCACATCAAACGACGATCCACGGATCACAGTTGAGCCAACAACCCCAAATCCTGCAGGTGGTGACGTACAAGAGATTGTCTGCCAAACTCTCATAAGAACACATAGTGCCTTAGCCTGTTTGAGGCAACCAAATCGACCTTTGGACCAACCTTTAGATTTCTCTGATATCAGAGAGCAACTCGGAGGCACTAACCTCACTGTGAACCCTACAGATCCAATCCTCACTCCTGCTGCAGCAGGATCTGGGATACCACCCTCACCACCTCCATCATCCCCTTCTTCTTCGGGAGGAGACTCTTCTGATGAAGGCAGTTCCCCTTCTCAGCCTTCCACACTGACTACACCTATGGCCAACCAGAACAATCCTGCTAGACCTTGGCTCGACTAGGATGTGGTAGTCGTACCTGGAGATCAACATCCTTTACCCAAACATCCGGAGAAGTGGCTTCCCAAGTTTGACCCTGACTCTAAACAGATCGTTGGAGATCACATTACAAAATTTATGTTAGCCATAAGACTCCGCAATGTCGAGTATGAAGACGTAGTCTGTAGGTTGTTCCCCTACACTTTCGAGGGCAATGCATCTACATGGTACTTTGCCCAGCAACGCCGTACCATCGTGTCCTGGGAAAAGTACGAATCATGCTTTCTGGAAAAATTCGGAGACGTTAAGCCTCCAGAAGTCCTAGTCATGGAGCTTTCTAACTTAAGACTGAACCCAAAAGAAAAAGTTAAAGAATTTAATCAAAGATTCTTAACACTTAAGAACCGAATCCCTACAGATTCCATACCTACCAAGAATCTTATCATAGCATACTATACTAAAGCCTTGCATCAAAGTATATCCATTTGGGTTAAACGATCTAAGAAACCCACGTTGCTAGAATCCTTCGAGGAGGCCAGCCAGATTGAAAAAGACATACTTAGTATAAAAGACTCTACTAGCAATGAAACAGAAACTAGTTCATCTTCCAAGAAGAAGATCGAAATCCTCCCTAGACCTACTCAAAGTAAAACACAACCTCAAAGCTCTGATTTAGAAAACTTAACTAAAGTCGTTCAAAAACTGTCGAATCAAGTTATATATTTAAAAAAGACAACCGAAGAAGCTTTGTCGAGCAAAGGGCCTTTCAAGCCCCCGTTCAGGAAGCCTTTTCCCACCAACCGACCTAATCCAACCACCGAGGGCCTTAATCTAGAAAGTCTGCAATACGCCCTTCAAACAATTCTAGAAGCCCAGGATAACTTGATGCCTCCTGAGATTCCTGAGGAGGTAGTTGAACAAGAGATAGTTCAAGAATAAGAATCTTCTCCAAACATTTTTGGACACTTCTTGGATAGCATCTTTCAATATAACTTCGAGACAGTCCATCCCTATAATACTAGGAGTAAGACAACAAACAAACCTTCTACCGAAAATACTGCGACTTTGCCTCCAAAGCAATCTAAACCAGCTGAGACTAAACAGAGTCATGTAAACCCCAACTTAGATTATGATTTAGTTGAAGATATTAAAAAGTTAATGGATAACATTTCTGTTTATGAGTTATTGAAATTTCCATCTCTTCTACAAAAAATGTTACAGAATATCGCAGAGAATGGTAAAAATGGTAATTCAAGAAATAACAAGGTTGTGCAGAACAAAGTTCCTCAGAATACTTCCACTAAGAATAATCTTGATTCTCATGATAAAGGAATCCTTCCTGTAAATAATGTAAACAATGTAAATAATGTAGATAAAGTAGCTTTAGAAACTGCGAGTAAAAAACCACAAGCTACCACACTTAGTACTCGTCGAAATGTACCTCCATTTTTGTTAACTTTCGAAATCTTTAATAGAAATGTGCACAATTGTATGGTAGACTCAGGAGCATCATCCAATGTGATGCCATGGTCTGTGTGTCAGAAGATTAATGCTGAAGTTGAACCCTCTACTTCAAAAATCATCCAGCTTGATCGAACTAGTGTTAAGGTCATAGGCGAGTTAAGGAATGTGCTTATAAGATTATTGTCTAACCCCAAGGTTCATCAAGTTATTGATATTATTGTTGTGGATATTCCAGAAGTGTATGGTCTGTTTTTAAGCAAGGACTGGTCGGAGCAGCTACACGGTTATTTCGCGACAGATTGGTCTCACCTATGGCTTCCAGAGAACAGAAAGCCTAACAAGATCAAGGTAAATCGTGAACGGTAACTTAAGTTCACGGTCACAGATTTGAATGATCCCAACGAACCATTTACACCTTCTGCTGATTCACCCAAAGTACAAGGGATGGATACTTTTTTTGGCAATTTCATGGCCGAGGCTTCAGCTATCACCAATCCAAAACAATAGTCCGAGATTGTAGCATACATGCAGGCAGCAGCTTCCACACAACGGTCTCATGCACCCGATAAAAATCAAATTTGGTCTCTTTATTTTGACGGGTCAAAATCCAAAGAAGGAGCCGGTGCAGGCTACATTATTATCGATCCCTCAGGTAACAAAACATTGATTGCATGTAGGCTAGAATTTGAATGTACTAATAACACAACATAATATGAGGCTCTACTGCAAGGTCTCAGAAAATCTTTAGATATGAACATTCAAAACTTGACTATCTTTGGTGATTCTGAAATCGTGGTTATATAGGTAAGAGATTCTATCAACTGTCTGTCTCCGCATATTAAAAGCTACCAATCTGAGGTATGGAATTTAATGAATAAATTTCCTGCTTTCAATATAAATTCTATTCCTAGATTGAATAACTCTGAAGCTGATCTATTAGCTAACGTAGCTTCCAAACTCTTTCCTACAGAAGGATTGTCCCCAGATGCATTCTCCGTCGAACTGTTGTTCAGGACATTCATTCCAGACAACATAATGAACTGGAGAGTCTTCGACGGCGATCAAAATATTATTAGCTTCTTGCATATGGAAGAAAATTTTCAAGGCACGGTCATAGACGAGTGCACTCACGACGACAATTTGCGCGATTTCACGGTAATATCAGATCCGAGAACTCCTGAATCTTCGTCGGACATGGTAAATTCAATCCCTAAATCTATAGTTAGATTAGAGAAATTTTATGATCTTCAAGATAAATTCAAAAAATCGGTCAACTGTAAAACCAATAGTTCCTCGTTATCATATGAAAAAGTAAACTTAGGAACTAATGACAATCCATAGTGCATTAATCTAGGGGTAGGATGTTCTGAACAAGAAAAAGCTTCATTTATTAAAATTTTTAAATAATTTAAAGATGTCTTTGCGTGGATGTATGACGGCCTTAAAACTTTCGACCCTAACATCATACAACATGTCATTCCTATGAAACCCCAAACCTCACCCTTTCAACAAAAATTGAGAAAAATGCACCCTAAGCTTGAACCGACCGTCAAAAAAGAATTGAATAAACTCCTAAATGCTAAGATAATTTTCCCCGTTAGGCACACTCAATGGGTTTCTAACCTTGTCCATGTCCGGAAGAAAAGTGGGGAAATCCGACTATGCGTCGATTTCTGAAACCTTAATAGAGCGTATGATAAAGACAATTATCCTTTCCCACCCATGGAACAGATCCTTCAATAGGTATCTGGTTCTAAGAGGCTATCTTTATTGGATGGTTTCTCGGGGTACAACCAAGTCTTGATGTCTCCTCCTGATCAACTTAAAACTACCTTATGCACTCCATGGGGAACCTACGATTATCAAAAAATGCCCTTTGGATTGATTAATGCCGGTGCCACTTTCCAGAGAGCAATGGACATTGCTTTCCGAGGCTTAATCAATCAGTCCGTCATAGCTTACTTAGATGATGTTACTGTATTTTCTAAAAACAAAACCAATCATCTAGTTCATTTAAGAGTCGTTCTACAACGATGTCGTAAATATGGCATTTCCTTGAATCCTAAAAAATCCATCTTTGTAGTAGAACAGGGTAAACTCTTAGGATTTATTGTGTCAAGCAAAGGGATGATTATCGACCCCGAAAGGACTCAAGTCATCTCGAAACTTCCCCCTCCTACATCCAAAAAGTCTATGCATTCTTTCTTAGGCCAGATAAACTTCGTTAGGAGATTCGTCCCCAGTTTCTCCAAAATGGTCAGGCCTTTACAAAATTTAATTAAGAAAGATGCCCAATATCACTAGGGACCCTTAGAAAATCAAGCTTTTAATGCAATAAAAAAGGGCATAATAGATGCTCCTTCTCTCATGAGCCCTGACTTTTCCCAAGACTTCACGCTCTACACTTTTGCTTCTGACTGTTCTTATGCTGCAGTCCTAACTCAAAAGAATTGTGAAAACATTGAATTTCCCATTGCCTTTATGAGCTCTTCTTTCAAAGGCATTGAACTTAATTACCCAGCGGTATATCAACAAGCCTACGTTGTTTTCAAAGCAGTCAAGCATTTTCGGTCTTATCTTTTGAAATTGAGGATGAAATTTATTGTCCCTTACCCAGCCGTCAGGAACCTGTTAGTACAGAAGGAACTAGGTGAAAAGAGAGCTAACTAGGTTATCTCCTTGCAGGAGTACGACATAGAAATTACCCTAGCTCAAATAGTGAGAGGCCAAGGGTTATGCAAGTTAGTTGCTGATTCAGTAGAAGGACAACACGAATAAAGTGATATGTCAAACCTAGGATAGTGCAATCAAGATACAGTCTGTTGCGCAAAAAATTATGTCATTTCATGGTATGATGATATAAAATTATGTCTTGAACATGGGTCAGCCCCCCGTCACCTGGATCCCACTAAAATAAGAGCGTTGAGATTAAAGTCTGCCTCCTTTCATTTGATTAATGGTATCCTGTTTCGTCAAAATTTTGATGGCATATTGATGCCCTGTCTTGAGAAGGACGAAGCAAAAAAAGTCTTGCTAGAGTTGCATGCAGGAGAAGTTGGTGGTCATTTTGGTGGTGACACTACTGCCCATAAGGTTTTGAGAGATGGTTATTACTGGCCCACGCTTTTTAAATATGCCCATGCCTTGTGTCGTAAGTGTACTATTTGTCAGAAAGCGTCAGGGCGGTTATAGAAACCAGCCTTTCCTTTGCAGCCCGTTTCAATAGAATCTCCTTTTCTGCAGTGGGGCCTTGATATTATAGGTCCAATCAATCCGCCATCCTCACAATAGCATAAGTTTATCATAACAGCCACATATTACTTTACCCGGTGGTCTGAAGCTGCCGCATTAAGAACTGTCAACACCAGTCAGATAATTTCCTTTCTAAATTCGAATATTATTACTCGTTTTCGTATCCCTCACTGTTTAGTATTTGATAATGCTTCTTACTTTTCCTCTCTTAAAATGAGTGAGTTCGCTTTGGAAAAAGGAATTAAATTGAAGTATTCTGCTAGTTATTACCCCCAGGGCAACGGATTGGCAGAGTCAACAAATAAGAACTTGATTAAAATCATCAAGAGAACGGTGGCTGAAAATCACAAAAACTGGCACAATGCACTGTTAAATGCGCTTTGGGCTGATAGGGTAACACCAAAAACTGTTGTAGGTAACTCTCCCTTTTTTCTCGTTTATGGCAGAGAAGCAATTCTGCCACCACACATTCTTCTCCCTTCACTACAATTATCGCAGAAAATACAAGAAGAAGATTGTCCCCCTTTGGAAAACCGAATTAACGCTTTGATGAAGCTAGAAGAAGTAAGAGCCCAAGCTAAACGAAAGTTAGATCAACATCAACTATTGGTTAAAATCTGTTTCGATTCTAACTCTGCTTCTGATAGGAACTTCGAAGTAGGTGATCTCGTCCTAAAATGGGACAAACCGCATGAGGGAAAGGGAGAGCACACGAAATTTCAAAACTTATGGCTTGGACCATTTTTAGTTGTTGAGAAGTTGGGTCCAAGCTCTTTCCGATTGCAGAATCTAGAAGGGCAGCCTGACACCTATCTGGTGAATGACCAAGCTCTGAAAAGATATTTCGCTTGATTATAACTCTTTGTATATTATGTACATATTTTGCTTTTGTTTTCTTTTCTTTTGTTGTTTAGGTTTTGATTTCTCCTTTGCGCTTATCAGTTCTTTGTTTTTGGAAATACACATACCTGTATATTGAGCTATTCGGACAAAGAAAACAAAAAATTCCTTCACTGAAATGATTGCTGAAAAATTGTATAAACATCAATTATATACTTTTAAAATTTACATCTGTGATTGGCAAAGATTGTTGTTTGAAAGAAGTTAACTGATTTCGATCTCTGAGTAAAGCCTTTCATGATCATCTATTATCTTTTTATGTTGTCCCTATTCCTTAAGGGAATGACTCAGAAGATGTCTCCCTACCTTAGAAAGTTGGCTTTATAAATAAACCATCGCTGGATCTTAATAAAGGACAGTTCTAAAAACAATTATGTTGAGGTCTACAAAAAATATGTTAAAATATCATAATTTTCAACGTCACCCCGCTCGACTATATATCTTTGAAAAACAAAATAAATCATCAAAAGAGCCGTGGGAAGTGCTTGTAAACCCCTCGGGATGCTGAACAGGTCTGCTGGCAGTGGGTAAATGCATGCATGATGCCAAGACAACTTTGTCGGGGTACTAAATAGGCCCACTGGCAGCGAAGCAATGTCGGGTGTATGAAGATTCGTAAATATGAAACCTCTTGACCTTAAAATGTCCTTTATTCTGATCTGGAATTTCTGGGTAGGATACAGATATCAGAGTGGGTTAAATGGAAACCCTTTCGAGGCTATGGATGCCTGCTGGCAGCAGTGGCTCTCTCAATAGTATTGGATATTTTATCTTTAATATCGTGGCTTCCTTGTCTTAAGATTGTTATCAGTTTTCATCCTTTAAACACTGCTGGAATATGTGATCATTGATGATGTTTATACGATTTTCTGGTTGTTCTTTTTGAGTTAGAATTTTTCTCATTATCCTAATCCGAATTTGTTCTTTGGAAGAGATAAATGCTTCTACCAGTGTGTCGCCATTGTTGGCAGCCATTTCACATTTTTATACTGTCCTTATAAGCTGCCTACACCAGTGTTTTGCAAAATTTGATTTTCGCCGCAACCTTCGAATAAAACGACACTATTGTTTTATATGTGTTTGCGCACTTGTCTTTGTTCTTGTTTTCATGACTACAAGCGTGAAAACTTTGATTTCAAAGTCATATTAAAAACATCGTTGGATTGTTATGATCACTCTTGTCTCTATGTTCATTGCGTTTCCAATTTATTTATCATTATACAGTTGACAAGACTCCAAGATCCTTATTCATTTGGAATTCTTATTTGTTAATATGACTTCATTTTACAAGACCGTGATGATATTCTTTTGATCGAGTTTTTGATGCATTGGTGATTTGATTTATATGTTCTTTGATCGATTCCCTTGACACATTGGTTTCATGAAAACACATTTGTGTTGTGGTTAGACCCTTCGTATAAATCATTTCATACAACACATAGTTCATATAATCGAACCCTTGGTATAAATCATTTCATACAACACATAGTTCATATAATCGAACCCTTGGTATGATTTCGATTTATTGCTTTAGTTTTAAAACTATGACTATTTCTCGGGCAAATGTTTGGTCCACTTACCATAGATTTCATTGGTTGATTAAATGGCATAGTTTTTAACCTATGCAATGGTGGTTTGAATTGTTGTATGCGCCGACGGTTGTACTATGGGATATGACTTTTTTGCATGGGATGAACTAGCTCCACCACCTTCGCACGTTCTATCATTAATGCTTTCCCCCTATCCCGGTTCACCTTTGCTAGTTTTCGGGTGAGCCTATGAGTTATCAACCCCGCACTTACTCTGTTCGAACCCTTACCCACTCACACTGCTCACCGTGTGCTCCTGTCTATGGCACCGGTGGTGCGCATAGAGCCGAATGGTAGCCAAGATCTGTTGCTATTCGATAATGCCCGTAAAGATTTAGAAAACAGTGGTTGGCTGGTGTTTATACAAAGGTTCGAGGGTTTTAACCTTTCAGTTGCCCAACAATTCACCCTCACCTTTGACGAGTGCAGGGATAAAATTGGTGACATGTAGCTCGAGCTGAATGAGAAATTCATAAGCTCTGCTACAGGACTAGAAGCTACAGGTGAAAGGTGGTTTAAAAAATCCAAAGTTAATGAGGTACCGTGGCCTTTTCTATTCATATCATGAAAGGTTGCGTCCTATCATAAAGGTATGCCTATTTCTACTCTCAAACCTAGGTGACACGACCTTTTGGTAATCGTTAAACAATTTGTGACCTGTGAAGGTCAGTATGGCTTGGGTTTTCTGTATCACCTCCAGTTGTTGATGAATTTCATGGGCTATCCTTTGAACATGCCACGTTACTTCTTACGTAGTCTTTACAATATGTCTAAGAGATTCAAGTGTGAGAAGGCTGATAGTAGCCTTTTTCATCACAGCTTGATTAAACTCATCGTCGTCCACCATTTGAATCTTCATGACGATAATTGGCAAGCCTTTCTATCTAGAAATGGATTTGCTAATACAGAGTCTGTTCAAATTGACAAGGTTGTGGTCAGTGAGACTATGGTTGGGCCACCCGTGCCATTCCATATACTTCTACC
Organism: Picea engelmannii; assembly: GCA_009831015.1. Classification (NCBI taxonomy): domain Eukaryota; kingdom Viridiplantae; phylum Streptophyta; class Pinopsida; order Pinales; family Pinaceae; genus Picea; species Picea engelmannii. The sequence continues at coordinate 121,534 of ML812684.1, forward strand.
CCCTGCCAAACCCTCGGTTTTCCCTGACATCGACTTACCCGACATCATAACCAACCCATGTACAAAAGACCAAACTGAGGCCGTCAAGAAGCCTGTGAGTAAGAAAGTCAAGGGTAATCCTACTATCAACGGTAAAGGGAAGAAAGATGCTCGATTGATATCGAGACTTGCCCGAAAAAAACCTAAACAGAACATCGACCAAAAGCCCATAGTGCTGAGCGAGGACTCGGACTCTGATATTGAGCATTTCCTAGATGAAGAGTACCCCTATTCCCATGGCCTATGCTCTACGAAACCCTATGACTATGTATCTAATTTTCCCCCATACCTAAAAAATGACCCAAATTACCCAGGAATCAAGTTGCACACTGAAACCCCTGGTGGCTTAAACAAACCCTCACCTGTTTTATCAAAGCCCGAGAAACCATCATGTATCCAATGTAATGCTTGGCTAGAGAGTTATTACATCGATGTTCCCTTGTTGCAATCAAACATCAAAGCATTAGAGGAACGAGTGACAGTGATGGCGAAGGAGAACCATAGGTTACAAGCCAGTGAAAAGAAACAAAAAACCACCAGTTCGATTGTCTTCAAGAATGTCGAAGCGGCAACAACCTTTGTCAATTCCAAACTATCATGACCGAGTTGTTTTTTGATTGTCCAGGTATGAATTTCAATATGAATTTTGCTTTGTAAGTTTGCTTAACAGATTCAGTTTTGCTTTCAAAATTAGCTCTGTTCGTTTTAATACATTTGAAATGATTCTGTTATAGTTTAGACGATTTTGTTGTGGATCCTGTACAGTAGATTCAATTTGCTAAAATTAAATGTAGATATGATTTGGTTAGGCGATTTTGTCGTGCCCAACTTAGTATAAGCAATTGATTGGTTTTTCATTCTGTTTGTCTTGTTTTTGAATTAATTATGTTCATCTGATTTAAGATAGTCGATTGGGTTTGATTTCAATAAGTTTGTTTGACTCAAAACAACCCTGTTGACCTCGATTTACCAGGAAAGAATCTATTTTGTATTGAATCAATATTCTCGTTTGGATTTTGATTACATTCCACATGTGCAAAAGATCTATTTACTAAAATTGTGGAGTTGTGTTGATTCATAACGATTGTGTCGACTCCAAACGGTTTCGATTCATTTTTGTTTGATTTGATTTGCAAATGATTGTTGTGTGCTATGATTATTATGATCGTTTGTATATGTTTAATATAGTTCTATTAATTTGAAAAACGATCCTGTTGATTTCGTTTGGATTTGACAATGATTTTGTTGATGGCTGAAGAAACATAAACTAATGCATGTATGATTTGTTTAACCAGTTACAGTTTGCGTCGATTGGAATTGGTTCATGAAAATGATTTCATTGCTGTCGAATTATCTAATGCGATTGTGTTTACCCCCAATTGGTGATAACAAATTAAACAGAGTGCATGTATCTCTGGTATCATTCGATTGGCCACAATTTCGTTTGTTCTCAAATTAGCATAATAGTTTTGATTTGAATGATTTGTTTGGTTTCCAATTAGCAATTAAATACTTGTTCAATAGTTTGGATACAATTCTTTAAGATTTGAATTGTTTTTGAAACGATTCTGTATTCAATTTAGACCAGCTACAGAATCACAAGATTCTGTAGCTAGTCTTAAAAATTAGATTTTTGACAATTTTATCAATAAAATATCCTCTAAACTTGTCTATTTTTGTCTTCTTTTAGGTGCATACGAATTACAATGATCAATTTGGCATGCTGTGGCATTTGAGGAGATAATTTGGATATGGTTTTGTTTTAGGTTGTTAGCTTGAGTCAGAAATAGAGATTTGGGATATTATCCCCAGATTTGTGTAAATTGTTTTGATAATTTCCACAGGGATGTTTTACCCTGTGGGAGGTCTTTAAATACTTGTCATTTTTGTAATGAAACCATCATCATCATTGTTAGGAGAACCATACTATGGATTTATGATTCAGACTGAGACAAAAGTTGATGTCTTGTAACAGCTTTCGCTTTCAATATATCAAAGTTTTGTTTCAAGTTTTTTGCATATCAGTTTGCAATTAATTATCGACTACTTTAGCTATCATGATTCATTGCATGTTGATGTGATTTGATTTTTATGCTATCCATGTCTAATCTCTCTTATTTAAAAAATACAACAATTAGTCTGCTTCAGTTTAATGAATCACAAGTTTACCTTTTTTCGTTAAATGAATCACTTTCTACAAGTCTTTGCACACAGATTTATCTAGCTGCGATGATTTGTAAATTATAAGATTGCTGTAATTTTTTATGTCTTGTTTGTCCTGTTATTTATATTTGAAGAGCACAACAACTTTTCGTTTACAAGAAGCTCGTGGAGAATTTGGTGCGGGTTTCCTCCCACCGAACAACTGAATCGACCATCATACATAGGACAAACCTGAAGCATTACTTCATGTCAGTTTTCTATACGTTGTTTAATAGTTAATTTATTAGTGTTATTTAAGTAGTTTAGTTAGGTATATATATAGTTTAGATTCTTAGTTAGAATTATTATTTTAGTTGCTTAGCTTATATATTTTTTCAGTTTGTTTCTTTTTCATAAAATTATAAAAATCAAAAAACAATGGTTTCGCTATCTTAGGACAGATTATAAATGATTTTTGCAGGTTTTAGTTTAAATCTATAAGTTGTAAATATTGTATATTTGTAATTTTTGTTGATAATTAAACATTTACTTTTATAGAATTATAGTTGTATGATTTAGGTAATAGATTGTATATATGTAGTTTAGATTTGTTTATTAGTTTGTTTTAATTATTGTTTTCATTTAGATTAGTTTCTTAGTGTAGTTTTCATTTTTTTTTCTAGGACTTAGATCGGCCAACGGAGCCGCTAAACCCGTCAGGGTGGGTTATCCCAAACGGCTTGGGTTATTTAGACAACCCCGGACTGGATCCACTCTTCCAGTTGGCGAGCGTTCAATTTCGCCCGTCAATACATTGCCATCCCTTTTCAAACATTTTCCTTGCCTTTGTGCACTAATCCTGAATTCAAGGTTTTCAATTTTTAATAAGTCGTTTTGAGTTGAAAGGGTCTTGATATTCGCTTGAAGGATGGGGACATCTGTGTAATATTGGCTTATCCAATGTAGACACACTTCACACTGTGGAGCTGGGACAGCTGGTTGAGGAAGCACATGACTGTGCGTCAAAACATTACCACTATCCACTGTGGGATTTTCACCGAGTTTAATTCCTGGAAAATCTTTGTTGTGTTTCAGATATGGTGGCAGGTTATTTACATAATCAAAAGTTTGACTGAGATTCAGTTTAGAGTAATTCAAGTCTTCATGTTCCAGGAACTTTTCGATATCAGAATCAGATCTTCCATGGACCTCGATCACTTCAATCGAGCTCACATGAGATTTTTATCTATTTTGTAGGCTCCTCGAGATTAGTCTCCCAACCTTTTTGTTATTAAACCCTATGTCTGGATTCTTCTTTGACAGTTTGAGTGAGTGTTTATTGATGGTTATTGCAATGGTATTAGGGAAAACATACTTCTCACGCTCAGAAGATTCAATGACCCTAGGGATATTATCTTGTTGCTCGAATATAGCCTAATCAGGCTTAGCCCTTTCATAGGGTTTTTTGCATAAGAAATATGGCTTGTCACTGGAAGGAACATGAGGCCTTTCTAGCATAAGATTATCAACCAAAAGAATCTCTACAGGGTTTATTGTAACAAAGCCATTGCGGGTTACAAAAGTATCCCAATCATCACCCTATAGATTCAAATGATGGAATAAAAACAACCTAATCAACCCATGGTGGAATAAACGGGAATTCAAACTCTGCCTTTTATATCTCCTAGACATTTTATATAAACTCCTCAATAATTATAATGGTAGGTTTAATTGAAAACCGATGAAATGCATTAGCAGTCTTATGTGGTAAAGGAAAATGATGTCGTAGCGACCTTCACATGTAATGAATTGACTCAACACTGCCAATAAACCATGCCACCTAATCTTCAACAGAGATATTGGCATACCTTTGTCACAACACTGGATTTTCCGAGAGGTAACGAACAAACTCCATGACACCTCCTCCAACTTGTAATTTTTAAACCATTTTTTCCCGATGAGGGGGAGGCTCATTGTCTCACTCAAAAATTGCTCGGGGATTTCTAATTGAACATTCCCACTTTGGCTTTTCATCCGTCGAAAGTGAGGGAGAACTCTTGGCTTGCTTGTATGTTATAACCCTAGAATTTCTTGAGAAACTCAACCCTACCCTAACTCTTAAGGTCTTCACTCACATCATCATACAAAAGCAAGATTTGGGAGCCATTTGGCTCGACATGGATGACAGGGGCCATAAGGGTTTGGACAGGCAATCATGAAGGTGACCAGAGCTCACTGTGAGCATAAAGGGTGGCATAAATATAGGAAATCCAAAGAAAATAACAAAGGAGAAAAACCCACCATTACCCTAGTGCAACCAAAATGAGAGAATAAGGGGTTTCAAGCCACGACAATTTGGGTGTTTCGGGTAATGAGTGCTCTGAGTATAGAGAGAAACCCAAGATGTTGGTTTGTGATGATGGATCTATTGATTCAAACTACCACCTCAAACAGAGTACAGGGTACGACCAGGTCGTGTTTGAATCTCATCATTGTGTAATGGTTGAATTTGACTTGCTAAGGTTAGGAGAAGAGGTGTTTTACAAACCAAAGAATAATGAAAAGTTAAAATCAAAATTGATTTACCAAGAATTATAAATGAAACAAACCTATAGTCTATTGCTAATCGATTCTTGGTGTATTCTCCAAGTACTCAAGATATAGCTTATAATCCAGGAGCAACTCAAAACAAATGTTTTATTGATATATGATAAGATTCAAAGCAAAACAACATTCATTAAAAGAGTTGTAAGAACATTGACCTTTCTAAAGACATAAGACTTAGATAAAATTGCAATACGATCATAAGTTTCAATATTTCATTCATTCTTTTAGTCATGAATGAAGAATGAAAATGAAAATAATAAATTAGGAACAATCAAAAAATCTTCTTTACAACCGAGTAGTCACCTTGAAATAACAATATTTACATGACAAAGCGTAGGCAACTACAAAAATTGTTATTTGTCACTTTAAAAGGAAAAAATCATGAAGGGTTGCCAACAATGGCGACTTACTAGAAGAAGAAGTTATCTTTGCATTACCGACGAGTTCATGTTAGGACTGTTTAGAATGATTATAGATCAAATCATAGTTAAAGGACATTAAGCATCTCAACAATCATTACACAGTCCATCTTCAGATATCTTTCTGTTCAACTGAAATCCGGTGACAAATTTTAAAAATGAGAGCAATGAAGTTCAAGTCCATGGCTCTGATACTATTGACAGGGCCACTATTGCCAACAAGCATCAATAGCCTTGGCATGGATCTCAATTAACCCACTCTGATGCCTCTACCCTATCCAAGAAATTTCAATTCAAAATTAAGGATGCTTATGACCACTATCAAAATTTATACCTGAGAAGTTTCTTGAACTTGACATTGCTTCGCTGCCAGCAAACCTATTCAATACCCCGATGAAGTTGTCTTGGAATCATGCATGCATTTACCAGCTGCCAATAGACCTATTTAGTATCCCGACGGGTTTACAAACACTTCCCACAAATCTCAAGAAATTGTTTACAATCTGATATAAATTTTTAAAAATATTCAGAAGAGCGGGGTGATGCTGAAAATTCCAGTCTTTAGAACACTTGTCATTTTCCAGCCTTTAATTTTCTGCTTAATCACCTTCATTATGATCTGAAATTAGTTTCTTGATGAAACTATTTTTTCGAGGATAGGAAGGCATACTCGAGTTTCTTTCTTTAAAAGCAGGGACAACGTAAAAATATTTAAAGATGGTCGTGTCTGCTCATAATTATAAAGTGAGACCAAGAAATATGTTTCAAACATAAATTTTCTTTAACTAGTCTCTGTTTCAACAATTCACAGCATTGATGCTCTTGAGAAGACCTTAACAATTGCTTCATAATGATTCATTCTGGTTCCCGTTCATGAACTAAAAGGCGACATAGGCATAAGTTTAACCAAAAAGCAGTGAAAACAAACAAAATGAAAAGAACCAAAATCAAAAAGTAAAAATAAATAAAAATAGAAAAATATATACATAAGGTAGATCTGGAATTATCACGAAAAAATACCTCTTGAGAGCTTGTCCATTCACCGGGAAGGTGTCTAGCTGTCCCTCCAAATTCTATAGGTGGAAAGAGCTGGGACCTAGTTTTTCAGCGATTACGAAGGGCCCCAACCACAGGTTCTGGAACTTGGTATGTTCCCCTTTTCTCTCATGAGGTTTATCCCTCTTAAGAACCAGATCTCCTACCTCGAAGTTCTATCTGAAGCAGAGTTTGAATCAAACTAGATTTTCATGATATGTTGATGTTGATCCAGTCTCTGTTTTTCTTATGCTCTTACATCCTCTAATTTCAACAAAGCATTAATTTGTATTTCAAGAGGAGGACAATCCTCTTTTGGATCTTTCTGCGATAATTGCAAAGAGGGAAGCAAAACATGAGGAGGGGGAATCGCTTCTCTTCCGTAGATGAGAAAGAAAGGAGAATTACCAACAGAAGTTTTCGGTGTCACCCTATCATCCCAGAGCGCATTAGAAAGTGTGTTGTGTCAGTTTTTGTGGTTTTCAGAAACTGCCCTCTTGATGATTTTGATCAGGTTTTTGTTTGTTGATTTTTCTAAGTCATTTCCTGGGGGGTAATAGCTGGAAGAATGTTTCATTTTTATCCCTTTTTCTAAAGAAAAAATACTCATATCGAGGGACGAAAAGTAGGAATCATTATCAAAGAACAAACACTCAGGAATACTGAATCGAGTAATTAAGTTTGAGTTAAGGAAAGAAATTACTTGACTAGTGTTTACCACTTTTAGTGGTGCAGCCTCGGACCATCTGGTAAAATAATCTGTTGCTGTAATGATTTATTTATGCTGCTATAAGGAAGTGGGGTTAATCGGCCCTATAATTTCAATACCCCACTGGTGAAAAGGAGAATCTATCGAAACAGGCTGCAAAGGGAATGCTTCCTTTTGTACTCGTCCAACCGCCTTTTGGCAGATTATGCATTTACGACATAATGCATGGGTATCTTTGCATAACATGGGCTAATAGTACCCAACGCTTAATACTTTGTGAGAAGTGGTGTCTCCACCAAAGTTCCCACCAGCTTCACCTGCATCCAGTTCAAATAATACTTTCTTTGCTTCATCTCTTTCCAAACAACACATGAGGACATTGTCAAAAATTTTACGGAATAATACACCATTTACCAGTTGGAAAGGTGCAGATTTTAGTCTTAATTCTCTTCTCTTTTTTGGATTGAGGTGGAGAGGAGAAGAACCGTGTGTTAGATAAAACTTAATATCATCAAACCAAGAATTAGAAACAACTTGTGTACAACAGATTTGATTTTGACTATGTTGATTTACAGTTAAGACATTAATTTGACTCTGTTGCTCTTCAACTGAATCAGCCACTAGTTTGCACAGACCTTGACCTCTGACAATTTGTGCAAGAGTAATTTTGAGGTCATACTCTTGTAACGATGTCATCTATTTTTCCCATTATTCACCCAATTCCTTTTTTACTAATAGGTTTCTAACAACAGGATAAGGCACAACAACTTTAGTTCTAGATTTCAACAAATATGATCGAAAATGTTTCACTTCTTTGAAAACTGCATAAGCTTGTTGATCTACAGTCGGGTAGTTAATATCTTCTCCTTTGAAGGTTGAGCTCATAAATGCAATGGGGATTTCATTTCTTTCAGCATTTTTTTGGGTCAACACAGTGTCATAAGATCGATTAGAGGCGAAAGTATAAAGAGTGAAATCTTGTGAAAAATCAGGACTCATTAAGGAAGGGGCCTCCACTATGGAATTTTTTATGGAATCAAAAGATTGATTTTTCTATGGTTCCCAATGATACTGGACATCCTTTTTAATTGATTTTTGCAATGTCCTTACCATTTCTGAGAAACTCGTAACAAACCTTCTGACAAAATTGATCTGGCCTAAAAAAGATTGCATATATTTTTGGAGGAGGGGCGAGGAAGTTTGGCAATGGCTTGAGTTCTTTCGGGATCGATGATCATCCCATCATTGGATACTATGAACCCAAGAATTTTTCCTTGTTCCACTGCAAAGATATACTTCTTAGGGTTGAGAGATATGTCATACTTGCGGTATCGTTCTAGGATAGACCTAAAGTGAGATAAGTGATCTTTCTTGTTTTTGGAGAAAATAGTAATGTCATAAAGATAGACCACTATGGATTGATTTATCAGACCCTGAAAAGCAATATCCATTGCTCTCTGAAAAGTGGCCCTAACATTTATAATCCCAAAATACATTTTCCTGTAGGCGTAAGTACCCCATGGGGTACGAAAAGTGGTTTTTAATTGGTCTGGGGGAGACATGAGGACTTAGTTGTATCTTGAAAAATCATCTAGCAGTGATAGTCTTTTGGAACTAGATACCTGCTGAAGAATTTGTTCCATTGGAGGAACAGGATAATTGTCTTTATCAGACGCTCGGTTCAAGTTCTAAAAATTGGCACAGAGTCAAATTTCTCCACTTTTCTTTCTTACAGGAACCAGATTAGACACCCATTGTGTGTGTCTTACTGGGAATATTATCTTTGCATTCAATAATTTATTTAGTTATTTCTTGACTGTCGGTTCCAGCTTAGGGTGCATATTTCTCATCTTCTTCTGAAAAGGTTGAGTCTGGGGTTTCATGGGGATGATATGTTGTATTATGTTAGGGTCAATTTTTTTTAAATCATCGTATGTCCAAGAAAAGACATCCTTGAATTCTCTAAACAGTTTTATAAAAGTGAACCACTCTTGCTCGGAACATCCCTTTCCCAGATTGATATATTGTGGATTATCTTTAGTCCCTAGATTTGTCTTTTAATGAGTCAAGGAAGAACTGTTTGTTTTACAATTTACCGATTTTCTGAATTTATCATGCAAATCATAAAACATTTCTAGTCTTACCACAGATTTAGGGATAGAATTTACCAGATCTGATGTTGATTTGGGAGACCTTAGCTCTGATATTACCGTAAAATTGCAGAGATTTTCATCGTGGGTGCGTTCATAAATAATTGCACCTTGGAAGATGTCCACCATGTACAGAAAACTGATGATCTTTTGATCATCATCAAACACTCTCCAATTAGTGACATTGTCTGGGATTGATGGTCTGAATAATAACTCAATTGAAAATGCATTTGGAGAAAGACCTTCCGCGGGAAAATTTTTGGAAGCGACGTTAGCTAATAAATCAACCTCAGAATTGTTTAATCTTGGAATGGAATTGATGTTAAATGCGGAAAACTTGTGCATTATATTCCATACCTCGGTTTGGAAACTTTTCAGGTGTGGTGATAGGCAATGTATGGAATTTATTACTTATCTGACCACAATTTCTGAATCACTGAATACCATTAAGTTATGTACGTTCATATCTACCGCTTTCTTGAGTCCTTGCAAAAGTGCCTCGTATTCGGCGGTGTTGTTTGTACATTCAAACTCTAATCGACAAGCGATTAAAGTTTTATTACCTATCGGGCGATGAGTACACATCCTACACCAGCTCCTTGTTTGGATTTGGATCCATCAAAGTAAGGTGACCATATGTGATCTTCATCGACAGTGTTTGGTACATTCGGTAAAGCTGCTGACTGGTACATGTCATGAGCTTCGACTGTTGTTCTGGATCAGTGATGGGGGAGGTTTCAGCCATGAATTTACCAAAGAAGGTGTTCATTCCCTGTATTTCGAGTGAATTATTGGAAGCAGTAAATGGTTCATTAGTGTCGTTCAAATCCGTCATGATGTGCTTGAGGTAACGTTCATGATTAATCCTAATTTTGTTTGGCTTTCCATTTTCTGGTAGCCAGAAATGAGACCAATCTATTGCAAAGTATCCATGTAGTTGTTCATACCAATCCCTACTTAACAATAAACCATAAAATTGATGATTAAGGTTGGTTGTCATTGATGTCAACCCTTGAAGAAAGACCTGTAGCACAAAGTTTTGGGTAATGGACCCAAAAGTGTTTGATGTAAATATGACTCATTATTGTTTTTTCATGGTTGATAAGAAGTAAATATGGATGAACTCTAAAGTGGTCTCGTTATGGTGAAAGCCCTCATGGAAAGACGCTTTGTGGAGTAACATAACCCATGCTTAATTATGGAATAATGAGATGAAGGAAAGTGAATTTGTCAGGGAAAATATCCTAGATGGATATTTCTTGTCATGTCATTTCCGGTGGTATGTGGAACGTCACATAATTTGTTAAGAACCAAACATCAATATAGCATAGAAAAACCTCAGGAAAAGGACTCAACGCCTTGAAAAAGAGATAATTTCATATAATAAGCCTCTTCGAGGGGGCAACCTTCTTTTACCCCACTTAAATTTTCAAGTACAAGATGATTCAAAATGAAAATGTCTCCTTGGTATATATAGGAGACTAGGAGGTTTAATGGCCTAAAGCCGACATAAATAAAATAACATTACTAATCTAAATTACAACTAATGGCC
>ML812684.1:140907-170905 GCA_009831015.1 Picea engelmannii
AAGGAAAGTGGGGCCAAGTGACCTAGAATATGTTTTTAAGGAAGCTACTTGGAGAGTATAAATAAGAGGCAAGGCTCTCTCATTTGAAACACACTTGAGAATATTGAATATCTATATGTGTCTGAGGTTTACAAATGATATATAAGCCGAAATTTCAATGAAAGTGAAGAAAAAAAGGCCGAAATGCAAGGAAGGATAAATTCTTTTGATGGTGCTTTCTAAGGTATGTTATTTTCAAGTCATCTCACCATTTTCTCTATAACATTTTTTATATAATGATTCAGATCCGTAAATTGATATGAAAGTGAGAAAACATATCCAAGTATCTGTGGTTCAAAATTCAGCTTGTGGGTCATTGTATTTTGGGAGTTACACTCTGTGGAAAATAGGGTTTGTGGCGAGTCCTGAAACTAGTCAAAATCATGTGTTTCGGGTAAAGACATCATAACTTCTTCATAACAGATCCAAATTCAGTGAGACCAAATGTGTTGGTTAGTGTACCGTCTGAAGTATGTTTTATAATAGTTTCAGATCATTTCATTAAATATTTTTTGTGGGGCACTCTCTACAATGTCGCTCTCTAGAATAAGCCAGAATTCCGCAAGGTATGCCATTTTTTCTATAACTCCTTTTTTGAGAGGTTCCAAGTAGTTCCACTTGGCGGAATTGCATAAAACACACTGAAGAACATTGTGTATCAGTTTCATATATTTATACATCACAGGTTCAAAGTTATGATTACTTCAAGTTAGGGTTGTTGACTAATCCAAAACTAGGCATGTGAGACTAAAGAAAAGTTTGATGAAAATGCTAGTTTCTTGTTGTTAAAGTTAATGAAGGTTTCAAGAAATGTGATCAGAAACACCAGGTCTATTACAGAGCTACAAATCATATTTTTATGATGAAATTGATGAGGGCTTTTGGTTGAGGTACATGTTGAGTACATGGTTGAGAAAGTAGTTGATGAGTTGGCACATACATGAAGTGTATAGTTGATGATGTTGGTACATATTGACGAGTCATAGTTGATGAGTAGTTTCCATAGGATTGGTACGTACTTGGTACATGGTTGGATGCACTTGTTTATGGTACAGGTTGATTACAGGTTGGTGCATGGTTGATGCACTTGTTTATGGTACAGGTTGATTACAGGTTGGTGCATGGTTGATGCACTTGTTTATGGTACAGGTTGATTACAGGTTGGTGCATGGTTGATGCACTTGTTTATGGTACAGGTTGATTACAAGTTGGTGCATGGTTGATGCACTTGTTTATGGTATAGGTTGATTATAGGTTGATTCATGGTTGATGCACTTCTTTATGGTATAGGTTGATTACAGGTTGATGCATGGTTGATGCATGGTTAAGATTTATTGGTACATGTTTACAGCGGTATATCTCACAATGATAGTGTGACAGTGGTTCCATCATTCTACTTCTACTTCAGGGTGGCAGGAAAGGGCAAGGACAGGTGGTTTTAGCCATCTTCCGGTTGTAGACGGAGAACATTGGGGGTTGTAGCCAAATATTTGGGGAGTTGGAGCTTCCCTCAGGTTGTAGCCTGAGAAACTAGGGGGTTGGAGCCTCCTTCCAGTTGCAGCTAGAAAACAAAGGAAGTTGGTGCTTCCAATGAATGTAATTCTTCAAGACATATAAGAAAAAGCATTCTGTGGTTTTTTCCCGATTTGGGTTTCCACGTAAAACACTAGTGTACTGTGTGTGTATGATTGTTCATTTGTTCATTGCTTATTTACTCTGCAATTATTTGATAATAATGCTTCATTGATATAGCACTTGGATTATATGGTTAAAAAGGATTACATTTCTCTATTACTGATTCACCCCCCCTCTCAGTAATCCAACAAAAATTCAGGGATGTCAACAACAATGATATCAATAATTTGGTGAACCTTAGGATTAGAGGATAGCCTAACAAGCACATTCTTTAGTTCACCAATTACCTTAACATTTGCCTGATCGAGTTGAATAAGTTTAAGAATAGAAGGTTGAACTTCAGTATTTATTTTTTGGAAAATAGACAAGGGCATCACATTTGATGACGCGTCAAAATCTACCATGGAATTATGTACATTTATATTGAAAAATTCAAAAGTTAATAAGAAAGGTGGGACATTTTTGCGAGTATTAACAGCAGAATTCTGCTGATTTTTAGATGTTGTCCCTGAAATTACTTTATCTACATTTGATACAGTTTTTTCAGTGAGGTCCTTTTTATCTTAGGGTTCAAGTGTTGTTTTAGCAGGGATCTTTTGAGATGTTTTAGAACTAATTTCCACAATTTTCTTGCTATTTAGATTGTTGTTTTTACTGTTTTTTGCAATGTTCTAAAGCATTTTCTGCAGAAGAAGAGGAAACTTCAAAAGTTCGTAAACAAAAATATTAGCTCTAATTTTCTTTAGATCTTCAATCAAATCATATTCTAAGCTTGGGGTTGCTAGATTCTGTTTTGTATCAGTTTGTTTAAATTGTTTCCGACGCATGTTAGTCCTTATTTCGGAAGAGGGTTTACTCTGAGTTTTTCTTCTGGTGTTGTAAGGATGGACAATTTCAAAATTGGCTTGAAAAATACTATCGGAAAAATGTCCGAAGACATTGGTATATGTTTCTTCTTATTCGACTATTTCTTCTTCAACCACGTCTTTGGAATTCTCAGGGGGGACTAAGTTATCATGTGCTTCAATGATAGTCTGTAGATCATATTGTAAGCTTTCAAAATTTAGACCCTCAGGGGTTGGATTCGGTCAGTTTGAAGGAAAAGGTTTTCTGAAAGGAGGTTTGTAACTTCATTTGCTTGAAGATGCTTCTTCAATTGATCTCCTCAAGTCTACGACTTGATTCGATAATTTATGGACAACCTTTTGTAAACTTTCTAAGTCTGAGGTTTTTGTTTGAGTTTTGGTTTGGGGAGGCCTAGGAAGAATTTCTATTTTCTTCTTAGAAGATGGGGTTATTTCTGCCTCATTACTAAGATTATCTTTCAAGATCAAAATATCTTTTTCGATTTTTCTTTCCTCCTTGAAGGCTTCCAATAATGTTGACTTCTTAGACCTTTTAACCCAAACTGCTACATTATGGTGTAGAGCTTTGGTGTAATATGCCACAATAAGGCTTTCTGCGAGCATTGAATCAGTGGGGATTTGATTTTTTAACGTGAGGAACCTTTGGTTAAAATCTTTTACTTTCTCCTTAGGGTTCATCTTTAAGATGGAGATTTCCATGACCAATACATTAGGAGATTTATCATCTCCGAACTTCTCTAGGAAACAGGACTCGGATTTGTCCCAAGATACAATGGTGTGAGGTTGCTGGGAGAAATACCATGTAGAGGCATTGCCCTCAAACGTGTAAGGAAATCGTCTACACACTACATCTTCATGTTCTACACTTCGGAGTCTAATGGCTAGCATGAATTTCTTTATGTGATCCTCAGAGATTTGCTTAGAATTTGGATCGAACTTAGGTAACAATTTCTCCGGGTGTTTTGGTAAAGGGTGTTGGGGTCTAGGTACATCCACAACATCTTGATCGAGCCAAGGTCTGGTAGGATTGTTTTGATTTTCCATGGGTGTAGGTGGTGTTGAAGGATGAGATGGTTCAGATGAAGAACTGCCTTCTTCAGAAGACTCTCCTTCTGAAGAGGAAGGAGATGAATGAGGTGGGGAAGGTGGGATACAAGATCCTTTGGCTGCAAGAGTAGGGGTGTGGTCAGGATCAGTGGTATTATCTCCTAAAGGATCCAAACGTAGACCAATGCCTTCAAGTTTCTCTCGGATATCTGAGAAATCTAAAGGTTGATTGATAGGCCTACTAGGTTTTCTGATACGGGCCAAAGAACTGTGTGTCCTTAAGAGTGACTGACGAATGATTTCTTATACATCGGCCCCTTGAGGATTTGGTGTTACCGACTCAACGGGAACCTCAGGATTTTCGTTCGAGGTAGTTTCTATTTTAGAAATAAAGTTGATGTCTGAGAGAATACGTGTTACTACAGGGGAGCGAGTGTGTGGAGGTGGAGTCTTACGACTTCCACGTGCCATCAATTGTATTCAGGCCCTCCTTCTAGAACCATTTGTTGACGAAAAAAAATGATCGTTCGTCAACTGGAAGAACGAGTCTGGTCCAGGGTTATCTAAATAACCCAAGTCGTTTGGTGTAACTTGTTCCGGCGGGTTTAATGGCTCCGTTAGTCAATCTAAAAGTCCTAAAATAAATGAAATAACTAACTAAATACCAATCACTATATATATGTACATATGTATAATATAACTATTGTAGATATATTTAAACGAAAGATTTACTTATCTTACTTATGTACATGATATACAAACTGCAAATTTTAATCTAAACTTACGAAACTCAATATGAAAAATGATTTCTTTGAGGAAGCAGATAAAGAAAGCACATAAAAATACTTTTTGTTTTTCCTTTATAAATCTAAAATAATATAAAAAGGAATTACTATGAAACAAAAACATATGGATAGTCAAAAGACGAAACATACATTCGAGTTTCAGTGATAAGTAAATGACAAAAAAATATAAATGAGCTAACCTGTTAATGAGTTAGTGATATGTATCCAAGTATTTTCATGATTAGAGAACATCCAACTACCATATCCAAGAGGGAAACCTGCAATGAACCTTGAGACTATTCTAAATAAATCCAGAACAGTGTGTTGGCAGTTGAGTTTTAATAACAGAATAGTTGATACGAACAGTTCATGTGATCTTATGATCGCAAATGATTACATTAAGATAAATCTGGTTGTAACAACATTTCATTTGATCATTCAACTAAAAATTAAAGAGAAATCTTGACATTTAAGCTGAATGTATGATCACACTGTTAATATCTGAAGTATCAAATATGAACGATATTTATAAAAGAATTGTCCCAAAACATAACAGATTGTGAAGTCTAAAGCTATCAAAAACTATTAGTTTATCAGGATAAACAAAGTATAAATGAAAACATCATTTACAGGAAGCTAAAGCTAAAATGAAAATTGTAGTTCCATTCAAGTTTGTGAATTAATCGTCCACCTTTAGCCCCAGGCTAAGATGTCTTAATTACAAAAATATATAGTATTTAAAGAGTTCTTGTAAGCTAAACATCCTATCTTGTAATATAGGATCATATCTAAAAAGGATCTACAAGTTACAAAAATAGAGGGTCCAAAAATCCACTCAATATCAAATTGAATCTTCAAAATTATGAAAGTTTTGTTTTGATTTACAAAATAAGACAAAAGAAATGGCTAATTAACTAAGTCCATAAATGATCCATCTTATGAGATTGCCACAAGATACATGATATCCTAAAAGAAAAAAAAAATGAAGAAATTAGATATTTTTTAACTAATATTTTCCAAAATTTTACATGAGAATTGACTGGCTACATAATCTCTTGATTTGGTAGCTAGTCTTATTTTAAACAACAAAAATCTAAATCAATCCATATTAATTATAAAAATAAAAATAAAAGCATAACTAAGATAAAAATCAAATCTTACCATTCAACTGAATACTAAATTTGAATCATAAAATATCAGAGTTGGTCACTGCTTTGACACACTCAACATTTTTTATTATCACATTGCCAGTCCTTTTCAAATGTTTTCCTTGCCTTTGTGCACTGATCTTGAGCTCGCGGTTTTCAATTGTTAATAAGTCATTTTGAGCCGTAAGGGTCTTGATCTTCACTTGAAGGATAGGGACATCTGTGTAATATTGGCTTATCCAATGTACAATGGAGCTGGGAGCTGGGATAGTCGGTTGAGGAAGCACATGATTGTGAATCACAACATTACCACTATCCACTGTGGGCTTTTGACCGAGTTTAATTCCTATAAAATCATTGTGTGTTTCAGGCATGGTGGCAGGTTATTTACATAATCGAAAGTTTGACTAAGATTCAGTTTAGATTAATTTGGGTCTTCATCTGCCAAGAAATTTTCAATCTCGAAATCAGAGCTTTCATGGACCTTGATCACTTCAATCGAGCTCACATGAGATTTTTATCTATTTCGTAGGCTCCTCAAGATTAGTCTCCCAACCTTTTTGTTATTAAGCCCTATGTCTGTATTCTTCTTTGACAGTTTGTGTGAGTGTTTATTGATGGTTTTTGCAATGGTATTAGGGAAAACATACTTCTCACTCTCAGGAGATTCAATGACACTAGGGATAGCATCTTGTTGCTCGAATATAGCCTGATCAGGATTACCCCTTTCATAGGGTTTTTCGAATAAGAAATCTTTCCTATCACTGGAAGGAACATGAGGCCTTTCTAGCATAATCTTATCAACCACATGAATCTATACAAGGTTTACTGTAACAAATCCATTGTGGGTTACAAAAGTATCCCAATCGTCACCCTGTAGATTCAAATGATGGACTAACAACAACCTAATCAACCCATGGTGGAATAAACTGGAATTCAAACTCTGCCTTTTATATCTCCTAGACATTTTATATAAACTCTTGAATAAGTAAAATGGCAGGTTTAATTGAAAACCGATGAAATGCATTATCATTCTTATGTGGTAAAGGAAAACAAGGTCGTAACAACCTTCACATGTAATGAATTACCTCAACACTGCCAATAAACCATGACACCTAATCTTCAACAAAGATATTGGCATACCTTTTTCACAACACTGGATTTTCTGAGAGGTAACAAAAAAACTCCATGGCACCTCCTCCAACTTGGAATTTTTAATTGAACATCTCGCTCAAAAATTTCTCAGTGATTTCTAATTGAACATCGCCCACTTTGGATCTTCATCCATCGAAAGTGAGGGCGAACTCTTGGGCTGTTTGTATGTTATAACCCTATAATTTCTTGAGAAAATCAACCCAACCCTGGCTCTTAAGGTCTTCACTCGCATCATCATACAAAAGCAAGGTTTGGGAGCCATTTGGCTCGACACAGACAACAGGGGCCATAAGGGTTTGGACAAGCAATCACGAAGGTGAACATAACTCACTGTGAGCATAAAGGGTGGCAGAAATAGAGGAAAGCCAAAGAAAATAACAAAGGATAAAAACACACCATTACCCTAGCATGACCAAAATGAGAGCATAAGGTATTTCAAGCCATGACAATTCGGGCATTTCGGGTAATGAGTGCTCTGAGTACAAAGCGAAACCCAAGACTCATCATTGTACAGGGTATGACCAGGTCATGTTTCAATATCATCATTGTGTAATGGGTGAACTTTACTTGCTAAGGTTAGGAGAAGAGGTGTTTTACAAACCAAAGCATAAAAAAATATTAAAATCAAAATCAATTTACCAAGAATTATAAATGAAACAAACCTATAGTCTATTGCCAATCGATTCTTGTTGTATTCTCCAAGTACTCAAGATATAGCTTATAATCCAAGAGAAACTCAAAACAAATGTTTTATTGATATATGAAAGCTTCAAAGAAAAACAACATTCATTAAAAGAGTTGTAAGAACATTGACCTTTCTAGAGACATAAGCCCTAGATATAATTGCAATACGATCATAAGTTTCAATGTTTCATTATGTTGGACAACTGAGAGGAGGGGGTGAATCAGTTGTAACCTTGCTTAAACAATAATACTTATTTTAAACTCTTTCCAGATCACTTAATGACAATCACAATAATGTAGGGAAGTAAGCAATAGACCATTCAGCATCATTCACACATATGAGATACACAGAGACAGATATTTCCTGAGGAAACCCATAAAGGGTAAAAACCTCTTCTTCTTTATATGATAAGTAATCTGTACATTCTTTACATTATCATACATATGAGCACCAAGTCATAATGAGGCTACAACCTCTATTATGAAAGTTTCTACTTTCTGAGAGCACCAACTGTCTGGATTCTCTAGCACCAAATAGAAGGAAGCACCAACTCCCTAGTTTCTCCAGCACCCACTAGAAGGAAGCACCAACTCCCTAAGTGTTCCAACAACAACTAGATGGAAGCACCAACTTCCATTCACACAGGAACCAACCTGTATAACAGAGAACAATAGTTCTCCCTTGCACCACCCTGCCACCCTGGTTTCTCTAGCTGCAACCAAATGGAAGCTACAAATCCCTTTGTTCAAGAACCCACTTGAACCTCTGAGGACAACAATCCTCCCTAGCACCTCCCTACCACCCTGAAATATAAATCTTTGCTATTATGACTTATTACAGTGATATAAATTTCTTCAATGGCTTACCAATCTCATCACTATTCTGCTACACTGCGTTGTTCTGTCTGCATCAGTGTATTCTACACACTCCTTGTGTTTTTTGTTCTTTTGCCTTTTATTCTCTCTGTGCCATGTCCCTTCAATGCACCATTCCCCTTCTGTATATTTATGTTGCTACGCTCTACCTCCTTCTTCACACCTCAATCACACCCAACAACAACCCCCACTTCTTCTTTGTTCAACATTCTTATAGTCTCTGTGCACCTTGTGCATGCAATCTGCTCCTTGCTCTTGCATCCTCTCCTTTGAAATCTCCTCCACATTGGGGTGTTTTATCCACTTCACTCTTCCATAGCTATCCCATCTCCTGTGTGCCATGTTGTCTCTCTCTGTTCTACATCTCCTGCTCATTATGAGTACTCTGCCTAATCATCATGGTAACTCTTCAGCTTCTCTGGTGGTTTCACCCCTGCATCCATCATCACTCGATGTTATATCGAGATTCCTCATTTTTTTGGCAGTTGAGAATATTTGTCTTCTCTATCATAGATGAGCTCATCCTCTGGCAGAAACCATCATTTGTTTCTAGCAATTACACTGTGAAGTGCAACAGTGGCCCTCCGATCTTATTCAAATTCATCTGCACCGTTGAATTGACTTCATTGAATCTTGCGTTCATTTCTTCATTTCGTACTTTGGCATTTAGGGATCCCCGTGGTAAATATTTTGTTACTCTTCATGTCCCGATCCCTGAAACTCTGAAAAAGGAGCTTGCCGCTTCAAGCTTTTCTCTACATCTCTTCAACCATGTGACTAAGAGAGGTGACCGAGCGCTTATCCATATAATGCTTTCGTGATTTCTCTTTTCGGCACTTCGATGTTCCTGTGGTGATGAGTTCTTGATGCTTCATGTCCCGGTATTCGAAGCTCTGAAATGGAGCTTGGTTGCACTAGCTCTGATCATTTCGGCATTTTGCATTTCGGCATTTCGCGATTTTGCATGTCGTGAATTCCCATTGCGAGTTCGAGAGGTTAGGGAACTTTGTTCCTTTGAATTTGTAGTCGGTGAAATGACGATTTGTTGTCGCGTGTCCTATGGACCCAGCGGTCCAGATCTTGTCATGAATTTGACACTTCACAGGCCTTCCTTGTGCCTGATTCGAGATTTCTGTGATTCGCATTTCGCCGCTTTGGGACTCTTGTGATGAAGAGTCTCGTCACTTGACTCTTCCAACTCCCGGTATCTGAAGCTCCAAAATCAAGTTGGATCAACCGTCCACACTCTAGATGATTCGACGGTCCATATCTCTTCGTGATTTCGCACATCGCGATTTCAACATTCTTGATGTGAGAGTTCTTGACAACTCCGCCTCCCGATCTGTGAAACTATGAAATGGAGTCAACTCAACTTTTTGGCTTTTTGCAGTTCACAACTTCAGGATTCATGTCCTGAGAGTCCTAGACATTTCCAACTCCTAGTATCCCAACCTTCGGTATGGAGTATTTGACATTTCACAATTTTGCATTTCGCGACTTCGGGTTTCGTGACTTCGGGACTACTGTAGTAAGAGTTCTTGACATCCCCAACTCCCGGTATCTGAAATCCTGGTAGCCGAAACTCTGAAATGGAGTATGATCAACGCTTCAATCTTTCCTTTCGATTGTTGTTGTTCTTCCTTGCCTGCCTGTATGCTGATCTTCCTTGTCTTCCTGTTTTTCATCGTTGTTGTTGTTCTTGCCATCAATGAAAATCACGCTCTTCTTGTAAACATGCCAACACATTCATGCTTTCAGTCATGAATGAAGCATGAAAACGAAAATAATAGATTAGGAACAATCAAAACATCTTCTTTACAACTGAGTAGTCACCTTGAAATAACATTATTTACATGACAAAGTGTAGGCAGCTACATAAATTGTTATTTGTCACTTTAAAAGGAAAAAATCATGTAGGGCTGCCAACAAGTACCTACTGTGCCTTCCTCGTCACAGATTGTAGAATTGGGGGATGAACCAACCCAATTGAGAAGACTTGTAGATGTGAAAGAAGCTCAACTCTAGAAAATCCAGGAAGAGAAGGAGAAGGCTATAGAAGCCTTGGAACAAGAGAAAGATGAAGTCTTAGAACAATTATGAGTAGCACGATACAGTGTAACCACCTATGAAAGTGAGAGAAAAGAGTTTTGGGCAATGCTCCAAGAGGAAAAACATCATCTACAAAAGGCAAAAGAGCAGGTACTCGCAGAGAAGACTGTGGTCAAAGAAGCAATAAATAAAGCATGTCTCTCTATGCCTGGCTTGGCACAGGAGGAACACGAGTCAGCCAAGGCTCAAGTAGTGAAGCTCGTTGAGACCATCGAGCAGCTTCGAGTGAGGATAATAGATTTTGAAGTCCAAGCAGTACCGAGCATCCCAAAAGAGGTGTGTGACCAGAGGGAGGAAGCCGCTAGGAACATAATAGTAAGGATCACAGCCGTTATTTCAGAGTGAAAATAGTTAAGCAATAGAAGTGTGCAGACATATGAACACCTCACAGAATATCCAGAGCAAAGGAAACTAGAAGCGCAATTATAGGAGGCGCAACAACAAGCATTCTCCATGCAAGCATAGATGAATCTTCTCACCACAGTTGAAAGAATGAAGAGATCTCAGGAACAACGTGTTGTGCAGCAGTAGATCACTTCCCTCCAAGGAAAGGTAATGGAAGTCATGCAGAAGCTGCAACTTATGCAAGATGAATCCTGCAAGGTTTTTGAAGAGATTGATGGACAAGGCTCGCAATTGGTGCAAGTGGTTGCAACTGTAGAACAGTGTCTAGAAGGGCCTATTATAGAGCAGATGATCTAGGAGCTCAATGAGTAGGAGGCTCAGGTGAAGAAGTAAGTTGAGGCAGCTCGAGTTAATCTCGAGGCCTTCAAAGTAGCGTTGCCCAGACATGAGTGAGTCGGGATGAGTCACAGGTGAGTGTTGGGGGCATGTTGACCCTTGACCAAGTTTTGAGGAAACCTTGGTCAAGTTTGGACCACTTTTTGGACTTTGACACATTGTTCGAGAAAGGAGTTCCCAGGTGGAGCTGAGATCATGGATCTCACCAACGTTTTGGGCTATGTGGACCCAGTAAGGGGTCTCTAGGGTTTTTGTAATGGGTTATGGGATGTCTACGCATGGGGTTTACCCATGATTAGTCCTTATTGTAAGGGATTGTAAAAGTATGAATAAAATAAGGATGTATGGTAGAAGTATAAGGGTTTTGGGGAGCTAAGTGTTAGTAATGTGATGAGCTTTGTGCAAGGGAATGTTTGTGTGTTAAGTATTTGTGCTTGATAGAGAGTTGGCTCTATGCCTTGACCTAATTTGGAAGGAGGATCTGGTGCTCAATGAGAAGATATCCTATCCTAGGCGAAGATCGACTCTATAGATGAGTGCACAAGAGTCGTTGAATGTAAGAGATTGAAGAATAATAAATAAGACGAAGTAGTTGGTGGACATAGCCCCACACTAGGGTGAACCACGTATATCTTGTGTCATTGGTTGGCTTTGAGTTGTATTGTTTATGTTATGAATATGCTAAGTTCTTTGAATATTATGTATGATAGATAGATATGTCGATGCTTAGTGCTTTACTTGTGTTAAATATAAATGAATGATTATATCTAACTCATTGTTATGTGCTAAGTGGTTGAAGTGCTTCATATTTATTGTTACTACACCGATCTATCTTTGGGTATGTTTTGCGATGTTACTAAGGTTAGTAAATCAGGCAAAGTTTCCTAAACTTAGTAACATCGCAGAACATACCCAAAGATAGATCAGCATAGTAACAATAAATATGAAGCACTTCAACCACTTACCACATAACATTGAGTTAGATCTAGTCATTAATTTATATTTAACACAAGTAAAGCACTAATCATCAACAGATCTATCTATCATACATAATAATCAAAGCATTCAACATATTCATAACATAAACAATACAACACAAAGCCAACCAAAGACACAATATATACATGGTTCACCCCAGTGTGGGGCTATCTCCACCAACTACTTTGTATTCTTTATTATTCTTCAATCTCATACATTCAGCTATTCTTGTGCAGTCAGTCATAGATTCTAGCTTCTCCTAAGATAGGAGATCTGTGCACTGAGCACCAGATCCTCGTTCCAAACTAGGTCAAGGAATAGAGCCTACTCTCTATCAAGCACATATCCTTAACATACAGACATTCCCTTGCACAAAACTCATCACATTACCAACACTTAGCTCCCAAAAACACTTCTACTTCTACCATACATCCTTTTATTTATACTTTTACAATCCCTTACAATAAGGCCTAATCATGGGTAAACCCCATGGGCTAACATCCTATAAGCCATTACAAAAACCTTAGATACCCCTTACTTGGTCCACATATCTCGCAACGTTAGTGAGATATGTGATCTCAGCTCTGTCTGGGTGCTTCTTTCTTGACCAATGTGTCAAAGTCCAAAAATTGGTCCAAACCTGACCAAGGTTTCCTCAAAACTTGGTCGAGGGCTAACAAAAGCCATATTTGTGGCTCGTAGGTTTTCTCAAATAAAGGGAGTGGACTATGAGGATATTTTTTCTCCTATATCCAGATAGTCCTCTATTTGATAATTTATCTTTATAGCTTCTAAGATGGGTTGGAGCATTCATCAGATGGATGTGAATACCACCTTCCTCAATGACATCATTGAGGAAGATGTCTACATTGAGCAGCCATAGGGGTTTGAGGTCCATGACAGGAAGACACGTGTATGTAGTCTTAAGAAAGTCTTATATGGACTCAAACAGACACCCAGGGCCTAGCACTTGAGGATTGATAGTTATCTACATGAAATGGGATTCACCAAGAGTGAGGCAGATTACAAACTATACTTCTTGTTGGTTGGATTTGAGATCCTCATATTCATGTTGTATGTGGATGATTTCATTATGATAGGTGTAGAGAGTCTGATTGTAGGTTATACGTCATATCTAGCATCAGAATTTGAGATGGAGGATATCGGGATAATGCATTATTTTTTGGGACTTTAGGTTTGGAAACAATTGGGTGAGATGTTCCTCAAACAAGGGAAGTACACTTTAGATATCCTGAATAGATTCAAGATGTATGATAGCAGACCTATTTCCACTCTGATGGTGACCAACCTGAACAAGATTGATTCTTCAGCTTAAAAGTTGGAAAAATCTAGACAATACAAGAAGTTGATTGGCTTGTTGATGTATCTTGTCAACACTCGACTAGATATATGATTTATTGTTAATGGATTGAGGTAGTTCATGGTGGAGTTGAGGGAGGTTCACTGGGTGATAGTAAATCATGTGATCGGATACTTGTAGGGAAAAATATGATATGGATTGTAGTACCTTGGTGGATATGGTGTGAGGTTTTAGGGGTTCTCTGATTTAGATTGGGTAGACAGTGATACAAATCGAAAGATCACTTCTGGGTGCTTCTTTAGTTTGGGGTCAACTATCAATTCCTGGTTCAACAGGGAGAAAAATTAAGTAGCACTGAGTTCAAAATAGGAAAAGTACATGGCATCTAGTATAGCTGCTTGTGAAGCCATATGGCTTTGCAAGATACTCACAAGATTGTTTGGTGAGGAGCTTGAGCCAACTTTGAGCCACTATGATAACCAGAGTTGCATCAAACTCTCATCCAATATTTCATGACAGATCAAGCACATTGAGATCATGTACCACTTCATGAAAGACAGCTTAAAATGAAGCAATTCAACTCCAATATATTCTTGAAGGGGAGCAGTTGGCAGACACTTTCACCAATTCCTTGTTCAAGAGAAATTTCATCTTATTCAGAGACAAGCTTGGAGTGGTGAACAATACCTTCCTCACTAAGAGGGAGTGTTTGTGTTTGTATCTCGGACAAGTATTTCCATATGGGTGTCTACTTGATGAAATCGTCATTAAATGTATCATATAACTTTGCTAGAATTCACTTTATTATTTTATTAATAAAGCAAATGCCTTTTATTAAAGTGACTTTTTAATTAATAAAGTGGCTAAGTTAAAGTCGCTTAATGATTTGATTAAAAGATATTCGTTGATCTCATGATCTAATATTTACTATTGAGATTAGGTAAATGGCTCAAGTAAAAGAAAGAGAGGGTAAAGGAAAAATACACAATGGGAATTCATTTCACAAGTCACGTGAGGTGAAGGAGAAAAAAAAACAAAATTTATTTTTCTAGCATTGGAAAGGAAGAGGGATAACTACAACACATATTTTGAGGCAGCATGGGTTTTGAGGAAACATGGAAATTGGGGCAGCATGTATTTCTAGGTACAATGAAAATCAAGGCAGTACTTATTTTGAGGCAACACATATTTTGATGTAGCATGTATTTCGAGGTAGTATGGATTTTGGGGAAGCACATTGATCAAGGAAGCACATATGAGTTTCATTTATTATAGTAGTTAGATCCATCCGTACAGCAGGCCATACAGGTCGTACGAACAACTTTAGTGATCATTTTTGTTGTGGTTTTTCTTTCTCAAAGCCATTTTCCTTGTGAGGGGAGCTCTTGTAAGTTCTAAAGATATTTTGAAGGATGAAATGATTTTAAAGGGCATAAATAATTATGTACTATGTGTGATTTCTTTTCTCGTTTTCCGCCGCAACCAATAATTAATAATTTCAGCAAAGTATTTATATTTGATTTGTTCACTTAGTGTAACATCCCCGGCCACCCATGACCGGGCCACACTACATGAGGGAAAACTTCCATTCTCTCACTACGGAACATATTGTAACATACCCAGTATTCAACTGAGCTATGCCACATAATTTTTCTCTTCAAACTTAATGCAATTATAACATATACATACAACACTCTTGAGGAAGCTTTACATATAAACATAAACAAACAATTACATTCTGTAAATATATGATTTCATACTGAAATAAAAGTAAACACAGATATGCAGCATATATAGGGAAATACCCATAAACATACAAACAATTATAATCACATAAATGATAAATTGTAACATAAGCATGTAAATAACAATTCAACATGTAAATTTATCATACGATTGGTACTTATCTTGGAAATATTGTCACCAACTATGTACATACCGTCCACGAACCTCCCAGCCTTAGACTACACTGTTCATCACTCTCAACAATGAGTCACCCCCGATCTAGGACTAAACTCCACCCAGGTAAATGGATTCCTAACCAGGTTAAAGGCTCATAGACAACAACAAATACTCTATCTCAGGTTCTCACTCAATTAACAACCTACAACCTCTCATAATCCACATGTCTATCCCACCCAATGAAGTGTGCCCCTTCTCTGCTCAATAGTCCTTTGGCTGCCCCACTTCCCTTATAGGGATTCAGAAACAAGTCGGACAAGAAGTCTTAGAGAACTGTAGCTACAGTTCAACACCTTCAGGAATCAATTCCCAGCAATTCTCTCACTTTGAGAATTGCTCACGGGCCTGACAACCTGCCTCTTCAATTTCCCATGGGCTTGACAACCTGCTTCTTCAGTCTCGCTCCCAAGCTAACTAGGTACACCAACATGAAAAGGTTATGGAAATAGGCTCAGATACAGAGAAATGAATGTCTGAAGGATAACTGACTGCGTGAGTGAAATGGTCATGGAATCATTGACTAGATGACTGAATGATGGAAAGAATCATGGGAGAGATGATCGTAAGAATGATGGTGAAGGTGTCAAAATGAGATAAGTCCCCATGATATGTATGCATGTCCCCAACTTGACACTTGTCATGTTGGAAGTTACTTTGGTCCACTTGTCCCCAACTTTAGAACTTAGGATAAAATAATTATCCATACTTTATGTTTTAAGAAATATTAATATACTATTCCTTTTTGGCTTAAGCTCTCTAGATTAGCCCTTTCCCTTAACGTTTGGCCCTCCCTTTCCCTAACTGGTGGAGTTCATCCCCCCATCTCTTTTATCATGGTCATCCTATGCGCAGCGATGTATTTTATATAAATCACGAGACATATACAAAATAGGCACGCTGACCTTTAACATCTAGGCGCTCTAGCCTAATTCCAAAACATAAGCATCCCATCTTATAATAACCGGCTCACCAGCCTATAACACATATCATATACACAAGGATCGCTAACCTCCATACTACACTCACTTTAGTTACTACGCACGGTATCCGGGTATGTGCATACTACATCATTTTACTGTGTAGTACATGCTCGCACTATGCCATGAAAGGTGAATTACAAAATGATGTCAAAACAACTCACCAACTTAAGTATACTTACATTACATTTACAATTGGGTTTGACCTAGGGTTATTACAATCCCCTCCCCTTATTTATACACTGTCCTCAGTGCATCAAATACCCATATACAACAAATTTTTCAAAAATCCTCAAAAAGATGCGGGTATTTTGTCCGCATTTCATCCTCATTCTCCCAAGTAACGTCCTTAGGACCATACCAGTTCCATTGGACCTTTACAAGCCATACGTATCGATTCCATATTTTCTTTATTTTCCAGTCCAAAATGCACATCGGATGCACTTGAAAAGTGCCTTCTTGCTCCACCTGAATCACATTCCAATCAATAACATGATTAGCATCAAGTATATATTTCTTTAGCAATGATACATGGAATACATTATGAACATACATAGATGCAGGAAATGAAATAATATAAGCAACTGTATCAATCCTCTCTAGGATTTCAAATGGCCCATAAAATCTGGTTGTCAACTTGGCGCAACTTCCTAGCTTCAGGGAACTCCTGTTAGCTTTCACCTTCAGAAAAACATGATCACCCACTTTGAACTCTTTGTGGGTTATGTTCTTATCGACATAAATTTTCTACCAGTCTTGGGCAGCTTTTAAATTCTTCTTTATTTTTATCATTTGGTCCTCCATCTCCTTGAGAAACTCTGGCCCAACTATTGTCCTATCAGCTGTATTATCCCAGCTCACTGGAGTATTGCACTTTCTTCTGTAAAGTGCTTCAAATGGGCTCATCTTCAACGATGCCTGATACCCATTTTTGTAAGCGAATTCTACCATGTGAAGGTAGTCCTCCCATTTCGATGGTTTTTCCATCACATACATTCTCAATATGTCTTCTATCACTCTTTTCACCCTCTCTATCTGTCCATCAGAATCAGGATGATAAGTTGTACAAAAGTTCATATTCATTCTGAATCCTTTGAATAATCCTTTCCAGAAATTTGAGGTGAATTTCGGGTCTCTGTCGGACACAACTGTTTTAGGAATTCGATGCAATCGTGCCACTTTCTTCATGAAAATATCAACAACATCTAATTCCTTGTGAGTATTTTTCATTGGAATAAAATGGGCAGCTTTTGTAAGCTTGTCCACCACCACCATGATCGAATCATGAAGCTTTCCTGTTCTGGGCAATCCCATAATAAAATCCATTGTCACCACTTCCCACTTCCATTCAGGAATGGGAAAAGGTTTCAGCAACCCTGCTGGGTGCCTATGCTCAGCTTTAACTTTCTGGCATTCCATACATCTAGCGATGTATTCAACGATCTCTCTTTTCATACCTAGCCAAAAGTAATGGCTCTTGATCACTGCCATGGTTTTCTAATATACAGGGTGTCTTGCATAAGGGAAATTACACATTTCATGCAAAATCATATGTTTCAAGCCTTGGACATTTGGAACATAAATTATGTTCTTGTGCAACAGTATTCCATCTATTCCCAAATTATAATTATCCACCTTTTGTGGTAGCTTACCCTGTTGTAGCTTTGCTACCAATTCACTGTATTGCAGATCTACATTTGAAGCCTCCATAATTTTTCTTTTAATATCATTTTGATACATGCTAATGGTTGTATCATGTAGTTCATGCACCCTCCTACTAAGTGCATCAGCCACTTTATTCTCTTTCCCCTTGATATGCTTTATATCAAAGTCATATTCACTTAGAAATTTTAACCATCTGCTTTGCCTAGCATTTAGATTTGGCTAATCAACTAAATATTTCACACCATTGTGGTTTGTTCTTAGCTCAAACCTCTTCCCCATGAGGTAGTGTCTCCATTTCCTCAAGACATGCACTATGGTTGCCAACTCCAAATCATGAGTGACATAGTTTCTTTCATGCTCCTTCAACTTCCTTGATTCATAACATATAACAAACCCATTTTGACTGAGGGCTCCACCAATTAATTCATTACATGCATCTATGCATACAAAGAAGTCTTCATTTGGGTCTGCAATCCTTAATATTGGAGCACTTGTCAATAATTGTTTCAATTTTTGGAAACGCTTTTCGCAATCCAGTGTCCACTGAAACTTCACCCCCTTTCTTTGAAAGGAAGTGATTGGGTGTGCAATATTTGAGAATCCTTCAATAAATCCTCTGTAGTAGCCTGCAAGACCCATGAATGATCTCACCTCTATCACATTCTTCAGTGCTGACCATTCTCTAATGGATTATATCTTCTCAGGATCCATTGCTATCCCATCCTTTGAAATGATATGCCCCAAATAATGAATTTGTTTTGATAAAATGAGCACTTGCTCAATTTGGAATACAACTGATGTTCCCTTAATACTTGCAACACCATCCTCAATGGTGTTCATGCTCTTCCTCTAACTTAGAATATATAAGAATTTCATCTAAAAAGACTTGATTTGCTACCTGCTCTCTTATTGGAATGCTTTGGGGAGTAATGGTGGTGTCTGCTAACACTTCTTGATTTTCTTTTCTCATCTGAAGGCTTGTGACTTCCAGATTTTCTTAAGCCACTCTCCTTAACAAATTTCTTTTCTATTATGTTCAAGCCCTCCAATAACTTAATGTTGAAGTCATCCTGCTGCTCCTTGGCTCCCATAAGCCTTTCATTATCAGCTTTATGGATTTGGACATCCTTCTACAAATTTTTAATGGTCTCTACCATATTCATGTTTTCATTCATTTCTTCTCCATGTCCATTGGAGTTTGTTCCTTCAATGCCCAAATGGACATCCATCCCTTTGCTCTCATCTCGATGACTTTAATTCCCCTGTGGTTGTTCCATTCCTATGGACTCTGCACTGATCTGATCTGATCTAGTTGTTGTTAATTCTGAAAAATGTGCAGCCATCAAAACTTATCAGAGTAACAATTCAACAATTCATGAAAAATATGAACCATTTTGGTTCAATATATACATCGGAATTATCTCTTCTGATTTCCTGGTGTTATCACCATGACAATTCTAGATAAGACCCAAGTCTTGAGAACATAGACGTGCAACGCCTATAGAGATACATCTTGGAAAAAGGTGGTTTGTCGAAACCACTTTCGCCAAGTCGCGGTATCATGTGTTTCAATATGTCAAAACCACCACTCGTGGAACGGGAGATAGCTAGTCAGATCACCCTGTTTCACTCATTCGGTACTTCATAGTCATATGACGTCAAGTGCACACCGCCATATACTGAACTCAAATGATAATCATTTGAAATGGATTAACCACGCATGGAAACCAACGTATTTGTACATAAGTATGTCTATGATTCATGATTGGGACTCTATAAATACCAATTCTCTATAAATACCAATTCTCAAGTATGGAGGCATCATCTTAGCCATATCTGGAGTAATCTCTTCATTTTCTTGACCTTTTGATCTCTGTAAAATCATTTCGGTGTCCACAAAATTGAGGTACATGGACCAAGCTATATCCAGTGAGACTGGTTCTTCAGGAAACATGGTAGATTTTCATACGAGTAAGAAGAAAAGGATAATTGCACAAGTATTAGAGACTAAGTTTTACACAGAACTTGCCACAGACTCAAAATTGGAAGCTAGGATAAATCCCACTGTGAGGGATCTGATC
Source organism: Picea engelmannii (assembly GCA_009831015.1). Classification (NCBI taxonomy): domain Eukaryota; kingdom Viridiplantae; phylum Streptophyta; class Pinopsida; order Pinales; family Pinaceae; genus Picea; species Picea engelmannii. The sequence goes on from ML812684.1 coordinate 160,977, forward strand.
ATCAGCAGACCAGCTATTAAGAAGAAACAGAGCAAGTGACAGAAGAAAGAAACCATCACTGAAGTGTTGGAGAGAATCAATCGGTTTGGTTATATACTTTAAAGGAGGAGATCACTAAGCTGAAATGAGTCCTCAAATAAAAGTACATTTCAACAATTTTTGGTCAGATGGTAGTAGAGGTAAGGGACACCAGAGATGATAGGCATGTTCTTAAACAATCTCTTTACAATAGAATAATGGTTATCATTCCCTTTTTGTAATTTTGGGATTAATATGATTATATAAATGAAAAAGCGAACTTTGGACTGTTTATTACAAGATTCTAACTGGTGGTGTTATGAGTCTTGTTTTCTTTCATAGTATGCTTTTCTTGTAAGCTTATATTTCACTTCCATTTGTCTGAATCGGAGGAATGTAAAACTCATAATTCATTTCTGAAATGATCTCAGCTTAGGAATTTAGGCTATATTTATTCCTTCACAACCAACTCTGAATTCATTTTAAATAATGCTCTGATGTGGTTGTGTGTTTCGTTTTCCTCTAATACCATGCAAATTTTCTATTAAACTCAGACTCATCATCTTAATTAGCCTTCCAAACAACTTCACACGCACAAAACTTCAACCTGTACACCCATATTTATCGTGCACAACAACACCACAAGGTAAATCATGCTTTCGCGCACCTTTATCCACTATGCATTTCTTCTCCATCGTGCCAATAACTTGCGCGCACTACTTTTGCGTTGTGCGCCAATATCCACTTCGCACAATTTTGGTATCGTGCACTGATATTCCACATTCATTTCTCCCTATGCATTGTACCATGTTGAAGTTCAATATGCCCAACCATGCACAATAATATGCATGGTCCATTGAACATACTATCGCGAGACAACTTATACTCATACTATGCGTGTACCAACCAAGCTCCTATGTGTTTTGCAATACTTGCACACCCCACGTGCACATTACTATGTGTGTTCTCACCACGCAATGCTAAATTCAGCGTGTGCATCCACACACAATATTCTTCTATGCGGTGCCACAATTTACCACGCACACCTGCACGCCAACATTTTTCGCATGGTGGAATTTTTTTTCCATGGATGCTCTGTGACTTGAAATTTGGTCACTTTGAAATTAATCGTTTGTGAATATTCGCTTCAACTAAACCTTTCCCGCTTATTTAGGCTCAGTGTTGGAACTGAAGCTTTGGTACCATATTGTAACATCCCCGGCCACCCATGACTAGGCCACACTACACGAGGGAACACTTTCATTCTCTCACTGCGGAACATACTGTAACATACCCAATATTCAATTGAACTATGCCACATAATTTTTCTCTTCAAACTGCATGCAATTATAACATATACATACAACACTCTTGTATAAGCTTTACATATAAACGTAAACAAACAATCACGTTCTGTAAATATACAATTTCATATTGAAATAACAATAAACACAGATATGCAACATCTACAGGGAAATACCCATAAACATACAGACAGTTATAATCACATATATGATAAACTGTAACATAAGCACATAAATAACAATGCAACATGTAAATTTATCATACGATTGGTACTTATCTTGGAAAGATTGTCACTAACTATGTACAGACCATCCACAAACCTCCCAGCCTTAGACTACACTGTTCATCACTCTCAACAGTGACTCACCCCCGAGCTAGGACTAAACTCAACCCGAGTAAAGGGATTCCTAACCAAGCTAAAGGATCATAGACAACATGAAAGACTCTATCTCAGGTGCTCACTCAACTAATAGCCTACAACCTCTCATTCCCCACATGCCTGTCCGACCCAAGGAAGTTTACCCGTTCTTTTCTCAACAGCCCTTTGGCTGCCCCACTTCCCTTCTAGGGCTTCAACAATAGGCCAGACAGGAAGTCTCAGATCACTGTAGCTGCAGTTCAACACCTTCAGGAATCAATTCCCAGCAATTCTCTCACTTAGAGAATTTCTCACGGGACTGCCAACCCGCCTCTTCAATTTCCCATGGGCCTGACAACCCACTTCTTCAGTCCCTCTCCCAAGCTAACCAGGTACACCAACAAGAAAATTTTATGGCAACAGGCTCAGATATAGTGAAATGAATGTCTGAAGGATAACTGACTGCGTGAGTGAAATGGTCATGGAATCATTAACTAGATGACTGAATGATGGAAAGAATCATGCGAGAGATGATCATAAGAATGATGGTGAAGGTGTCAAAATGAGCTAAGTCCCCACGATATGTATTCATGTCCCCAAATTGACACTTGTCATGTTGGAAGTTACTTTGGTCCACTTGTCCCCATCTTTAGAACTTAGGATAAAATAATTATCCATACTTTATGTTTTAAGAAATATTAATATAATATTCCTTTTTGGCTTAAGCTCTCTATCTTAGCCCTTTCCCTTAACTTTTGGCCCTCCCTTTCCCTAACTGGTCGAGTTCATTCCCCCATCTCTTTTATCGTGGTCGGCCTGTGCGCAGCAATGTATTTTATATTAATCATGAGAGATATACAAAATAGGCACACTGGCCTTTAACATCTAGGCGCTCTGGCCTAATTCCAAAACATAAGCATCCCAGCGTATAATAACTGGCTCACTAGCCTATAACACATATCATATACACAAGGCTTGCTGACCTCCATACTGCACGTGGTATTCGGGTATGTGCATACTATATCATTTTACTACGCAGTACATGCATCCACTATGCCATGAAAGTTGCATTACAAAGTGATGTCAAAACAACTCACCAGCTTAAGTATACTTACATTACATTTACAATTGGGTTCGACCGAGGGATATTACACTTAGTTAGTTGATTTTAGAGAAATTAACACTGCAAATGTGGGTCGATTCCTTCTCGCATAATTCTTCGGGTAATTTTTTATTTTTCTCTCCCACCACTCATGAATATCTTCCAAAATCAATATTTGTGTGTGCATAATCTACTTTATAGTGTCAGATCAGGAGGTCTCGGTAATGGAACCAATGTTGTAATATATGGGATTATACAAAGAGGTTTCACAGAGTCCTTTACATAGTGCATTCTACAAGCATCATACAGTAATATACAAGAACACACATAGAAGAGAGAAGGAAGAGAAAATTAGTAATGAGATGAACAATCAATATCCTTTACTATGACAAAATCCCACCAGTACACTTTTGGTTTCTTACATTCATGCTCTCATATTTATACTCGAATTACTTGCTAGGTAGTTGAAACTACTTTAACTACCCTATTTGGTCGACCCAACCCAACTTTCAACCAACTTACATGTTCAAATTATTATTCATAGTCAATAGATGCATGGTTGACTAGTTGTTATAGTCGAAAAAGTTGAATAGGCCCTCCAATAAATGGTGATCGGGCTTATTCAATGAAATGCATTTAAGTATATTTATCAAGATACTTAAAAACAAGTAACATTTTGAATATGAATGATTGAATTGTTCTATTTGTCTATTAAAAAATAGTTTGGAAATCTATTGAGCATTTAAGAGTATGTTACATATGTGCATTTGTATGAATATATGATGACTTGTTTAATTGATGATATTTGATCATGATAGGAAATATTGTCTTGTTTTCTTTAAAATTATTAAAATAATATACAGTAGGAAGATTGATGCTTGATGATTGGAAGGTACTATTGATATCATGCTTATATTCATGCAATTTTTCCATTGTAATTGTTTTGCAGGGATCATGCATGTGATGATTTAGTTATGAAATAAACCTAGAGTTTATCGGCGCTATGTCTTTTTGTTACAAGTGATGAACGTACTTGAGGTAAGAATTATTCTTTATACACTAGATACACAATTTAGAATGTAAATTGAAAAAACATGGGAGACAATTTTCTTTTTCTAATGGTGAATTTCATTGTGGACTTGTACTTTTCCACTAGTTCATCAACAATAATTTATTTGTCGTTTCTTTTCAACATTTTCCTTGCAAGCTATGAAGGATTTGAATATATTTTCATGTTTGCTTCAAAATTATTAAAACAAGGCACACTAAGAAGATTTTATGCAAAGTTCTATTTTTGTTTTTCTTATATTCCTACAAGCCTAGGAGGCCAATGTTGTGTTGCTAGGAATCAATGTGTCACATGCTTTTTTTGGATTCTATAATAACCATTTAATACTCTAAATATTTTCTATTGTATGAAATAAAAGCTTCGTCAATTGTAGGCTAGTACGAAAATCCAACTTCAGGTTGCAAATATTGTTACGAAGATATTCTGAAAATTGAATTTTTGTTTCCCTTGTTCTATCCTAGTGATAATTGTTCCCATTATAATAGACATGGATATTTAGTGCAATGCTTGATATATTTCATTTATATGTGTTCTTATGGGATGAATGCAGGGCTCTTTATAGTAGATACCAAAAGTAATATTTGTATAAGAATGAATTATCCAAATTATTTTGAGAACAAAATGAAGGAAGAGATATAACGGTGAAATATAGAGAGAGATTGAAATAAACACAGAAACAAAGTAATGTTAATTTTTTTATTAATGAGAGAATGTACAAAAAATATAAAATCACAGAGTGAATGACTTGCTAGAATGGTGGCATCTTATCTCTTAGAAGAGATTTGATGGATACGCTCATTTGAAAGAAGCTGATGATGGTTACAATGAGGCTCTAGAGGCATGTTAACATAAATAAATTCCAAAAACCTAACCCTGAAAGATGAAAAACCAAAAGGTTTGTGGGCCCCAATGGGGGTAGTTGGTGTTGGGTATGTGTTATATTCTCTGCATGTGTGTGTGTGTGGGTGCGTCAGATACGACAACTGTGTCTGACGATCCCTTCACCTAGATCTATGCCATGTGCAGCAGGTGATTTCCTAGGGGGGTCCCAAGGAAGGGAAGGTATTCCCACCCCTGGTTACGTGTAGCGTTCGGAGCAGTGCCCCAAAATTTTTTTTGGGGGTGGTTTTTGCTATTTTTAGCGGATTTGTAAATTAATCCCAGATTAAGGGATTAGGGTTTTGGTATCTACGGAATACCTAAAAACATTGTATATATTGTATGGCGAATGGTGAAATTTGATATAATGAAAATAAGAAAGGTTTTCCCGGTTGAGGGTTTCTGGTATAAAATCTTTGTGTACTCTATGTATGAGCCATTGATTAATTTCTGTATTTCTAAAGAATCTATATGCATTGCTTTACTTCACATGTTTAAAACTTACATGTGGTATCAGAGCTCGTTTTTGGCTTCAGACGGACGTCTTTGTTGCTGAGGGTTTGGCTCGGTCTTGATAGATCAAGTTTATCTTGGGTTTGTGATAAGCCTAGGTTTAGTGGGAGATTTTGTAGTGGAGATTAGAGTAAAGAAAGAGGAATGGTGAGCTCATCTAGAATTAAGATAGAGAAGTTCAACGGTAAAAACTTTGAGCTATGGAAGCTCAAGATGGAGGACCTTCTTGTAGACAAAGAACAATGGATCACTATGGATCCTGGTACACAGCCTACTGGTACACCATCTACAAGGACACAGGCTACTGGTACACAACCTACCAGTACACAAACTACTAGTACACCAGTTACTGGTGTGTCGAAGGAATATTGGGACAAGTTGGACAGAAGAGCAAGGAGTACGATTCGACTCTGCCTGGCAGATTCAGTGTTGTTGAATGTCTTGGGAGAGTCTACAACCAAGGAACTATGGGATAAGTTAGGGAATTTGCATCAATCAAAGTCCCTAGTAAACAAGTTGTTTCTTCGAAAGAAGTTGTATCATCTTAGGATGGAAGATGGATATTCTGTGACAGAACATCTAAATGCCTTTAATACTCTAGTAAGTCAACTTGGATCTGTTAATATTACGATTGCTGAAGAAGATAAGTGTATTAATTTGTTATGTTCTTTGCCAGACTCTTGGGATAATCTGGTTGTAGCAATAGGTAGTACCACTCAATCTACATTGAAGTATGAGGATGTAGTTGCATCCTTGTTATCTGAAGAGATGAGGCGATGATCTAAAAATGAAGAAGACTTGTAATATTGAAAATATTTGCAAGTTAAAATTTATGTGTTAAAAGCAAATGGATCATCTTTGCAACACATTATTAATAATATTTACTCATTTAATATGCATATAAACAACAACATAATCAATGAACATAAACACATAACACAACAAATGATAAAGGAGTTCACCCCTCTCTTGGGCTACATCTCCTGGTCCAGCTTCCAATGGATCATTATTATTATTTGCTCAAAGTGCTAAAAAACGTGCTTTACAATGTTCAAAATAGCCAACAGACTGCTCCAATGGCTTCAGATCATCCAAAAACCCCTAGCTGGGCTTTTTCAGCACCTCGTTTGGCCAAAAAACGAAGAAGTTAGGCTTCTTGGAAGTCCCCCCTTCAAGCTTGTTGTCTCTGCATATACAAATTGCACCCTTGTACATTCAACCTAGCACACACTCTATTTAAAGTGTAAAAACTTGGAACTGGGTGCAACCGCACAACCGGTCCAAACTGTCGAACCGTTTGCGTGCTGGCCCTAACCACCAAGGCCCGTGGGCACCTAGCAGTCATACGACCACGCCAACATATAACAATAGGGCTAATGGTTATAACCATTGGAACCACATATTAAAACCCACGCGCATGGATATGGTGGTCACATGGTAAACCACGCGCACATATAACTGGCGGTTACAATATATGGTTTGCAATATATATATATGGTACATCGTAGTGTTGGTCGCATATAATAATACACATGACCATGGGTCGGGGCTTAGCCCCGACCCGGTCCACACCCACATATACAATACAACGACTTTATATATAGTGTTTAAAACATAGCTATCAAGGAACAAATGTGGGCACAGCGGTTGGGCAGCCTTTCCCAAAGCTTTGGCCTTGCGCCGGAGGTCACAGGGTCGACTCCGGCTGAGTGCAAAGTTTTAACCAACACATAAGTGACACATGGTGTCTTGTGATTGGGCCACGTGTCGCATCCCCATTTGCTGCCAATAACACACGCAATATGCCAATTGTCTTCCATGTAAGCGTATGGCCTGCCACGTCATCCATATGGTCTACCACGTCATCCATACGGACTGTACGGACTATACAGTCAGCGTCCTTTTTTTTTACCTGTTTGACAATTCGAACATATTGCGATATCCCTCGCTCCCAATGTTTGTTTGAAGCCAAAAGAGTTGTGTTGGGTTCGCAACGACGAGGCCTACGCTCTTGTCCAATTTGAAATGATTCCGAGCACTTTGAAGTTTTGAGCAAAATTTGATCTCCTGATCACACCTCCCCATTGGGAAACTTTTGGACCTCCAAAAGACTATATTCAGTCTATGTGAAGATGAGGGTATAGTTCCCTCACCCTTCCAACTTCAATCCACTTGGCTTTGCTTGGATTGGTACCTTTAAGACCAACTTGAAGATACTCCACATTTCCTCATTTGGAAGTTCGCATTCTCCTATCAAGGATGGTGTCTTCATGCAGTTCTGTAAGATATTCTGGGGAAAAATCATCTATAGAAGGAATCTGAACATGTTCTCCATGATCATCAATCAACGGAGGCTCATACAATTTCAAATTCTCAACATTAACAACTGCATACATTTGCATACAAGGAGGCAAATCTAAACGAAAGGCATTGTTACCAATCTTGTCGATATTCTTGAAAGGACCATATCAAATCGGTTTCAATTTTTTACCTTGTCCTTTAAGCCTCTCCTTACTGATGTAAATCCAAACTTCATCTCCAACTTGGAAACTGTTATCAACACGATGCTTGTCATGTCTCGTCTTGTACTTGGCTTGACTCTTTTCCAACTGCTCTTGCACCTGTATTGACTGAATTTGTTCAATGAACTTTTATGCCCTATCAATGTCATATTGATCATCAATAGCAATATCCTTCCGAAAGATAAAATCTAAAGGATATTTGGGAAAATAGCCAAAACATGCTTCAAATGGCGACGTTTGAGTCAAGGAGTGCTTAGCACGATTGTAAGCATGCTGAATGTAGTGTAAATGCTCATCCCAAAGTTTAGGATGCTTGCTGCAATAAGCATGAAGAAGATGCACCACTGTTCGATTTACCACCTCTGTCTGACCATCTGTTTGCAGATGAAAAGATGTGCTCTTTTTAAGTTTGGTGTCCATGAGTGCCCATAAACTCGACCAAAAACTTCCAACAAATCGAGAGTCCCGATCCGAAATAATGGATTTAGGCAATCCAAAATGCACCCAAACATTTTGAAAGAACATTTGTGTCATTTGTTCAGCTGTAACCTGCTTAGTACAAGGCATGAAAATACACATTTTACTAAATCGATCAACCACAACATAAAGATAATCATGATTTCATCTCGACATAGGTAAACCACCTACAAAATCTATGGAAATACTTTCCCAAGGTCGAGAAGGAACTGGAAGTGGAGTATACAAACCCATCTTTCGATTTCTAGGTTTACTTGTGGCACATAACGAACATCCTTGAACATATCTTGAAACACTTTCATTCATTTTAGGCCAGTAGCAGTATCTTTGCAAATTAGCCACTGTCTGTCCTACACCAAAATGACCAGCAATAAGAGAAGAATGTGCTTCTCTTATAATGTTGATTCTTTCCCCCTGTGGAATACACAACTTGCAAAGATGATACAAAAGATTATCATGCACATGGTAATCCAATTATTCAACATGGTTAGAGTGGCACAAAGTTTCATATACTTCTTTGAAATCAGTATCTAAAGCATATTGCTCAAAATAACTTTCATGCATGATAGGATTATGCTTAAGAATAACTGAAGCACTAATAATAGGCCTTGAAAGCATATCAACGACTTTGTTAAAAATTCCCTCCTTATACCTGATGACCAAGTGGAACTATTGAAGAAAACCCATCCATCTGAAGTGCCTAGCTTGCTATAGCTTTGTCTGTGATTGTAAGTATTGCAATGGTTGATGGTCGGTGTGAATAATGGTTTCTTTACCCAACAAATAATGTTTCCATTTTTTCACACTTTGTACCAATGCATATAATTCTTTATCATAAGTAGGATAGTCAATCATGGCACCATTAATAGTGTCAGAATGAAAACAAATGGGCTTACCATGATGTAGAAAAACTGCTCCCATTACATAATTGCTTGCATTGGTTTGGATTTCAAAAGGTTGTCTTAAATTTGGAAGTGCAAGAACAGGCACTGAACCGATCTTCTCTTTCAAAGTATCAAAAGCCTTTTGTTGCTTGCCTCCCCATTGAAAAACTTGCTTGACACTTGTCACAGCATGTAATGGAGCTGCAATGGAAGAAAAGTTAGCATAAACTTCCTCCAATATTGGGCTGCTCCCAAAAAAATTCTTACCTCTGTCACATTGCTGGGCTTGGGCCATTCCAAAATGACTTTGACCTTGGAGGGATCAATTTTTAATTGGCCTCCACCAACAATATGCCCTAAGTAAATAAGTGAAGTTTTTCCAAATTCACATTTGGACAACTTCAAAAATAACTTTTCTTTTCTCAAAACATCCAAAACTTGTTTCACATGTTCAACATGTTGTTCACGAGATTTGCTAAAGATCAAAATATCATCTAAGTAGACAATAACACAATCATCCAGAAAAGGCCTTAAGACATCATTCATAACTCTCATGAAAGTAGCAGGTGCATTGCAAAGTCCAAAAGGCATTACCATCCATTCAAACAAACCTTGCTTAGTTTTAAAAGTTTTCTTCCATGTGTCTCCCTCGGCAATTTTGATCTGATGATATCCACTTCTTAAGTCTAACTTAGTAAAATATTTAGCATCTTTTAATTGATCAAGAAAATCATCAATTCTAGGAAGAGGATAACGATTCTTAACTGTAATTTTGTTCAAAGCCCTGAAATCAACACACATA